>JAMJFZ010001100.1:28597500-28705000 GCA_026225945.1 Cricetomys ansorgei
ACTTCCAGAGTATGACAAAATTATCAACTACGTGAGTCTTTCTCCCAGTTTCAAATCTACCATGTTGTTATGGAAAACATTTCTGAATATTTTTTCTCCAACTAATAGTTTTAACATTATTTAATCAAGAGTCAAAGGGAATGCTGAAGAATATCAAAATGATCTAAAATATCACCCCTTTTGGTGATTATTATCATTATATCGATAAATATTCTTTTAGAAAGCATGTGTACATATGGATATATTTAAAATTTATATTTGCTTATATTTATGTAAAATGAACTCAGGACATTAATTGCTTTTCTTCCCTTTCCTTTAATATTATATCTTAGACAAAGCTTTGTGTCAATACGTATACCTGAATACATCATGTATTCATATAATTTTTTGTGTTTTGTTGTTTTTCAAGACAGGGTTTCTCTGGCTGTCCTGGAACTCACACTGTAGACCAGGCTGGCCTTAGACTCACAGAGATCTGCCTGCCTCTGCCTCCCGAGTGCTAGGATCGAAGGCGTGCACCATCACCACCTGGCTTGAATACATCATCTTTTAAAGTTTGTGTTCTGCTGTATAAATACACCATAATTTATTTATGAAACACCATTTATGCTTTTTGCTAGGAACTGTTAGCAATTATAAATTCATGACCTCTTTTGTCTCTAAGTAGCATGGTAAGTACTATTGGACACCTTAGAAAGCCAATACCACTGTGTATGAAGTTACTGGAAGCAGGCAGGCAGGCAGGCATTATGAACTCTTCAGTAGGGTTGCTTAGGGGCAGAGAAAGAGCTCTTGCCTCAGGGGACAGTGGGGTGCAAAGGCATTGAGACTGTGTGAGAATTCTCCACGGAATGGCTTGAGAGCACTTGAGTGCTGGTGACGGATGAGACAGCTCCACCAGCTGAGGAGGACTTGGGGAAGGCTCCGGTGGAACTTGAGAGAAGGGCTTGATTTTGGTGGAAGGATAAAGGGAAGCAGAGAATTTTATGCAGAACACATAGTGTTGATGCTCACATGAGATGTATGGGTGCTTCAGATTTGTCTTTGTTAGGATTTTATTGTTGTGAAGAGACACCATGACCATGGCAATGCTTATAAAGCAAAAACATTTAACTGGGACTGGCTTTCAGTTCAGAGGTTGAATCCACTGCCATCATGATGGGAAGCATGGTGGCATGTAGGCAGACACGGTGCTAGAGAAGTATCTGAGAGTTCTATATGGATCCACAGACAGCAGGAAGAGTGAAGGACATTGGGCCTGGCTTGAGCTTCTGAAGCTTCAAAGTCCACCACAGTGACACACTTCCTCTAACAAGGCCACAGTTCCTAATAGTGCCACTCCCTGAGCCTATGGGGGTCATTTTCAAGGTCCCTTCCTTCTTTCCTTGCTTCTTTCTCCACTCCTCTCCTCTCACTCCCCCTTTCTCTCTCTGTGTGTATGTGCATGTGTGTGTGTGGATGAGTCTGTGTATGCTCGTGTGCATGTGTATGGAGGTCACAGATCAACCTTGAGCGTAGCTCCTCAGGGCTCCATTCATCTTGTCTTTGTAGAGGCAGGACCAGCCTAGGCTGGCTGGTCGCCAAGTCTCACAAGTCTGCCTTCATAACACTGAGAATACAGGCTTGTGCTACATGCTCAGAATTTTACATAGGCTCCAGGGAGGGGATCAAACTGAGTCTTCATGTTTTCCCAGTAAGCACTTTACCTACGGGACTGTCTCCCAGTCCCTTTTCTTGTGAGCAAAATCAACAAGTCACATCATGCTGGACACACACACACACACACACACACACACACACACACACACACAGACACAGTGAGTGACAGAGATAGGGATAGAGACAAAGACAGAGACAGAGACAGAGAGCTAGAGATACAGAGAGAGGCTGTTTAGGCTGACGGTACTATTTAAATGATATTTTAAATGATTTCATAATCTTCAGCAGGAAACATGGACTTGGTCAGTCTAGAGCATCTTTATTGTAAGTCATGAGGGAAAGCAAACATGTCAGAGGGATTGCTGGAAGGCTGTGTGGGTCACAGAGTGAGAGAGAGCCGGAAGTCAGAGTTCTGAGGGACACACCATCCTCAGTCTGCCAGAAGACAGAGTACAGTGGTCCTCACCAAGGCAGGAAGCCATTCCACCCATGGGACCAGAAACCCATCCTCATACATAACTGGGCTCATTTACAACCTCTAAGAGATTATGAATATATGAATTAATCATGATGTATCTTGAAGGGTGTCCTCAGAAGCGAGGAGAAAGGCTAATCTTCAAAAACCAAAAGGCATTCCAGCAAAGTCAACCCAAGCTGCTGCTTTTTTCTTTAAAGCCTTGAACTCGCTTTGAAATCTGCTCTGAACACCTGTAGAATACTGTGTAGGGCAAATGACTGTCAAAACTTCTGCTATTGTGATTACTGGATAGCTCTTCATGACTGCTATGTCTTTCTGCTTCCTGTGACCTCTACATCCTTCAGTTGCCCACTTGGCAGCCATGAGCCATCTGTCAAGCACTTGACAATTGGCCTGGAAAAGATGACTCAGGACTTAAGCCTTCAATGCGAACTCTCTCCTCTCCCCAGCAGAAGCAAGTTTACCCATAAGGACTGTATTTAAAAACATACCTATATTCCATCTGCATTTTGTCTTGCAGAGTTGGCTAAAACAATGGGAAACTTTTGTCCTCCTCAAATGTTAATAATAACAGTGTGGTGGTTAATAATCATAGCGTATCAGAGGCAGGCGGAGGGGGAGACTGGATCCTTGGGGCTGACACTCAGAACGACCCCGGATGCGGTTGAGATTTTCGTCTCTGAAATGAACACTGCCTAAATGCCAGAATCTACCAACCAAACGGCCAAAGCTTTAAAGGTAATTCAGTTATTAATGCGTGAATTGTGAAAACTACCCATATTTTAGATAAAACTCTTTTAACTTACCATTTCTTTGACACATTTGTAAAGTAAGTCACTAGGTTCTGTTGGTTTTGCTCCTTGCGTGGTTCCAGAGCAAAGAATTAGTAGTATTCAGCTTGAGATACCAAACCAAACCAAACCAAACCAAACCAAACAAAAACAGTTCAGTGTAAGGAAGAGATCTGTAAATGTATGAAACCTGTAAGTCATTGATTGATGGGCCAAAAGTTGCTGATGTCTGCTGCCCACCAGTTCTAAGAACTGTGTTCTAAGGACACTGAGAAGTACAGGCACAAAAAATGCCCGGGGATGTGAAGACGAGGCTGTGGGAACCTTGTGTTGAGATCCCAGAAGAAGTTCATCAAAGAGAACAATGAGGGTATGTGAAATTCCCCAGGGGAAGAGGAGAGCCATTCCACACCTTAAGACCGGTGTTCAGCCATGCCTATTCTTTCTTGTGGGTGTGTTGGGGGTGGATACCATTTGTAATTGCTACTTTGGGAGGTAACAAAATGACCCAGTGGCAAGCTGTCTAGGCCATGCTGTCACAGGCTTTGCAAAATCCCTTCTCATGTTAACTTATGTAATTAACTGTCCCAAATTTACCCTAATCCTCACTTGAAATTTCTTTCCTTTCCTGATATTTACCATATTTTTAAAAGCCCTAGACGCAAATGCATATTTGAGAAATACGTAGAGTTAATTAGTGCGTTTAAGTGTTTTAAATTGCATAAAACATATTGTGCTTTGGCACAGTTCTGTTTGTAACTTATTTCAGGAAACTGAGTTTGGTTTTGACAACAGCATTAAAAGTAAAGTATGTGAATATTACTTAGAATCCGTGAATATCCACCATGCTGGTTATAATCTTCCAGGGTTGCAGAGTTCTCATTTCTGTTCCTGTAGGCAATCCTTCGCCCACACTTCTGTAAGTAACCCCAACAAAGTCATTTGTTCAGTAAGTTGGACTTTGGTGGTGTCTTACTTAGGTCTGTTGTACATCCCCTTTCTGGGGTGAGTAGATACTTGTCCTTGTTCCCCTAGGAATAGTGTCACACAGCAGCTGTGTAAGAAAGTGATCCAACCAGCACGGTGCACTTTCTGAGTTTCCTGCTATATGTCGATAGCTTTGAAGCAAGTTCCTTGGTCAGAGCTAACACGGCATGGAATGACTAACAGACCTGCCTACAAGTTCCTGCCTTGACTTCCCTCGATGATGGGATGGGATCTGAGGTTGAACGGTGAAACAAACCTTTTCCTTCCTCAAAAATTCTTTTATAAATAGAATGTTATCACAGCCCCGGAGAGGAAACCAGAAAAACAGATAAGCATGAAGTAAGAGTTCCACTCTTTTCCCCCAATGCTGGATGCAGCCATCACTGTTAATTTCATTATAGCCTTCATTTTCATTTTTTTTGTTTTGTTATTTGAGACAGGGTTTCTCTGTTGTAACCCTGGCTGTCCTGGAACTCACTCTGTAGACCAGGCTGGCCTCGAACTCTGGTTCTGGAGTGCTGGGAGTAAAGGCGTGTGCCACGACCACCTGGCTCATTTGCATTTTTGATGACCAATAAAACAAAGTACCTTGTTCCATGATTCTTGGTTACTTAAATACTGCTATAAAATAACAGGGAAAACAGACATAGGCTAAGCGTGATGGCACATGCTTGTAACCAACGCTCTAGATGCTGAAGCAGGAGATCATGAGTTTGCCAAAAACAAACAGCAAGGACTTTAGTTGAGGATTCTCCCCATGTTGTTAATGAAGAACTCTTGGGAGAGTGGCCTTCTATCCGCATCCTACAGTGACGAAGGTCCACTCCATGGGCAATCTGGATTCCACTTTTCACTTGGCAATAGTGAGGTGCTACTTGTCTCCCTTTCCCTACAAGTATGATGTCAGAGAAAGCCAGCTCTATGAATTAAGTAAAATTCAATGTCATGGGACAATATAAAAATTCTCAGATAAAATTCCCTCTTCGTATCAAGAAACTGGAAGATGACGGATGGGACACGGAGCAGAACAGCTGCATATTGACAGGCGTGTTAGAACTACCTGGCAGATATGAAGACGGCTGAGGGAGTCACTTCAATCTCCCATGGCAAGCATGACTAAAACACGCAAGACAGAAAGCTTAGAACTGGAAAGTCTTGGCTCACGAAGGGCAGACACAAAGAGAACGAAATGGAAATTTGGATCAGAGGCAGAAACTTTGAAAGAAAAGTCTCCATCAACATTTCAGTGTTGTAAAGAAGTGACAGAAGGAAAAATCAGGGAACAGGAAATTGCAACAATTGAAAAGACCCAATCTGAAGAGTGACGGAAAAATTGGTGGAAAATTGGATGGAGTCTGAGGGCCATGTGGGACTGTAGCTAAGGTTAATGCTCACATCACCAGAATCCAGGAAGAAGAGGAAAAAGGTGGAACTAAAAAATATCTTCAAGGAGACAAGGCCTGAGAACTTGCCACATTGAGCTAGAGACAGAAACTCACTGGCTTAAAAAGCTGAGCCACCAAAATCCAGGAATAAAACCCAAGTTAAAATACAGTTAAATTTATGGGCAGTAGAAAAAAAAAAAACCTCAAAAGAATCCTGAATGAAGGAAAGGAAGGGAAGAAGGAAGGAAGGAAGGAAGAAAGGAAGAAAGGAAGGAAGGAAAGAAGGAAGAAAGAAAGAAAAGAAAGAAAGAAAGAAAGAAAGAAAGAAAGAAAGAAAGAAAGAAAGAAAGAAAGAAAGAAAGAAAAAGAAAAACCAATGCTGCTACTCACAGGAAAAATAAAACCAAGATGATTTTTTGGCAGAAACCACAGAGTTTGCAAGAAAGTATTGTGGGGTCCCAAGTGCTGGAAAGACAGGGCTAGCTAGCACCCCAGAATCCCATGGCAGAGAAAATATCTTTAGAAGCAAAGTGGGGGTCAGGATATTGTCAGGAGTTTTGAATACAATAACTGTGATGGGTAATTTCCATTGCCAATTGACTAGGCTTAGAATCACCGTAGAAACACACCTCTCTGTATCTATGAGAAAGCCTTCCACAAAAGTTTAACCGAGAAGGAAAAAACCATCTTGAGTATGGGCAGCACCATCCCATGGACCACAGTCCCAAATCAATTAAAAAGGATTAAACAGAGCTGGCCCAAGCCTTCATCTCTCGCTGCTTCCTGACTATGGATGAAGAGTTGATTTGATCATATCACCCCCTGAGTATGTCTATGGGGGTATGTCTACTGATTGCGAATTCATGTGGGAGGGTGCATGCAACTTCAGGCAGCACCATCCCTAGGTAGGTGGGGCTGGGCTATATAAAACCCCGAGCCTGGGAGCAAGCCAGCAAGCCTGGTTCCTTCACGGTTTCTGCTTCAGTTCCTACTTGAGCTCTTGCTCTGACTTCCCCAATGATGAATTTTTGACTTGGGAATTGTAAGCCAAGTAAGTCTTTGCTCCTCTAAGCTGCTGTTGGTCATGGTGTTTATTATACCAACAGAAAGAAAACTAGAAAAAAAAGGCTTATAAAAGCCCTAGATTCGAAATAACCTGGCTGTCCTTCAACAGTCATATGCTTAGATAACAGGAACATTCATACTACAATATATAAATCAGTAACAAAATGAGTTATTGATGAGTTTATTGATCAGCAAAGGCCAATTCCCAAACAATTACATTCTACGTGATTCCATTTATATAATGTTTGTGAAGCTGATTACAATTGTAGAAGTGAAGACCTGATTGATTGGTTGCCAGGGTTAAAGAAGGAATAGAGGGACAGACAGAAGTGGGGTGGGCACATGGACACACAGTATGAGGAAACCTCTTACATCTCGATGATATCAAGGGCAATGTCCTGATTGTGACATTGTACTGTCGTTTAATAAAAATCTACAAGTGGAAGACGTTCATGGGATCCTTGTAGTATACCTAATAAAATGTGTGTGAATCTGTAAATATTTCAAAATTAAAAATACAAGTAAAACAAAGATCAACAAAATACATAAGATTAGTCAGGAGATCCGAACATCTAGAAAATGTAAAAATTGTTCCTTGTGTACTTTTGGGGTCACTAAAACAAAAATCAAAGCAAATAATGTGGCCACTTTCATCCATGAGCTCTGTTAAGAGAGGGAAAAACAACATCTTTTATCTCCAGGGAGAGTGAGGAAATCTACACTCTCACACTAATTGCCCCGGCTTCTTAGGAAATTGCATGTTGCAGTAGCTATTTAGATGAATAATTCAATTGTAAAATACCACCTCACTCTGGGGGATTAATCACACTCTACTCAGGAAGTAAGTCTGGAGTGGGTACGAGAAATTATCGATCCCTTTCTTCATATTCCTTTTATCTATACAGTATTTACATATAATCTTTGGGTAAATACATAACCTATGAGGAACTCATCTTAAACTGATACATAAAAAATAAATATGAAAGAGATTACAAAAGTGAGCTTCCTGGCTTCTGGTTGGCTATGTAAAAAAATGCTCCATAATTGTATCCTGCCAACAAACAAACAAACAAGAGGGTTAAGCAAGATCAAAGATAACAGACTTTCTTAGACTTACTGGAGACTTCAGTCAAGGGTGTAGAGCACAGGGGATTTGAAGAGGGCTATGCAGGCAGACAGTCAGATGGGCTCCTTTAGATGGAATTCTCAGAAGAAACATGACTAAGAAGGGTTTTCTATGAATTGCTGGAGGCTGAGAGGTGGGAGAGGTGAGAGGCTTGGGAGTGAAAAATTCTCAGAGGACTAGCCTTAGGGTAGATGCCTGACATTTTCCTGGATTTTATCTCTGAGAACACTCCCAGATACTTATAACGCCAACTGTAAAAAGCTTCCCCTTCTATTGGGATTGGGTGAGAGGAATAAATGACCCATTTCCCAGAGGCCCAAAGTAATTGCTACAGCAGAAGCAATTGCTGTAGAAGAAACCTTTCAGTCTTATTTGATCTAGACAGGAGAACCATTGCTAGTGCCCAAAATCCTGTAGCCTTCCTGTCTCTTCAGTGGTGATAGGGTGAGAAATGGTTACCAAAGCCATGGCCTAGGAGCATGAGCAAACTATTAAATGACTGTGAAGTAAGCATGACCTCATAGACTGCTCTCTTTCCTTCCAAACTTTACCACCAACTGGCAGCATCCCATAGAAGAACACTGGGCTAGAACATGTAGAACTATCAAGCTTAGACTCAAGGAATTTTTAGAGACATCAAAAGTCAACAGGGGATACAGAAATCAAAAACAAAGACATCAAAATAATTTGTACTAGTCAGAGTAATGCTTAAAATTCACATTAAAGGCCTATTTGTTTCGGTTTCTGTTATACAATATTATGTAAGGGTTTCAACAACAAAAACAACAAATCACAAGGCACACCCAAAATGAAGAAGAAAATTAGTCTAGTATGAAGAGACAAGCATTAAGAACTAGACTCAGATATGACACTGATGTAGGGATGACTAGACAAGGAATTGAAAATGACTGTGCTTAACGCAACAAGGGCCCAGTAGACAGAAGCATATACTGTGTGAGCACAGCTGGGTGATATCTTCAAAGAGAAAAAAATCAAGAAATGAGAAAAATTAAATAGAAACAAAAATAAACTCCAATTGATTTAATAGTGCCATTGACGATCCATCAGGTAGACTACAAAGCACTGTAGGAAGACTGTATGGGTCTGAAGGTCCATCAGTATGAACTTTTCAAAGGTCTTTTCATCACAACAGCCCTGGAGAGGCTCAGTATATAGAGAACATATCTCCATTTAATAAAGGCAGCATACAACAAGCTTATAGCTTATATCACATTAAGTAGAGAAAACTCGAAGTATTGCCACTAAAATCAAGAAAACAAGATCGCCCACTCTCCAGTCCTCTTCAATATAGAGCTTGAAGTCTTAGCTAGATCAATAACACAAGATAAAGGGGATGCAAATAAGAATGGCAGAAGTCAAATTATCCTTATTTGTAGATACGATTCTACACATAACAGCTCCTATACACGACACCAGAAAACTACAGCTGATTAACTTTAGCAGTGTGGCGGGATACAAAATCAGCAGCCTTTCTGTAGACCACTGACAAGCACACTGGGAAAAATAAATGGAAGCAATCCCACTCACAATAACCTTAACAAAGTACCTTGGAATAAACCTAACCAAGGAAGTGAAAGACCTGTACAATGAAAACTTCAGAACACTGAATAAAGAAGCAGAGGGTGACCCCAGAAGATGGAGAGAGCTCCCATGTTCATGGCTGGGCAAAATCAATATTGTGAAAATGGCCAACCTATCAAAAACAGTCTCCATAGTCAGTGTAATCTCAATCAAAGATTCAGCTACATTCTTCATAGGAATAGAAAGTAACAATATAAAAATATACATGGCTGGATGGAAGATTCCAGATAGCCCAAGTGCCAGAGGCCAGCTCCAGCAACAGCCAGGGGATGTAAAGGGGGTGTGACGTTGGCAGGAGGAACAGAAACAGGCACGAGTCTTCTGATCAGGTCAAAGCGAGCTCCGTGTCTTTATTTAGGTCAGGGTTTTTCATGTATCATCTTGTAAGCTTGCACTCCTTATACACTTTTTAAACAAAGCCCCTTACATAAGAAGAAATCACATCATAATCACGACTATTCTTCCCACTGAATGATTAGAAGTTACATATTTTAAAAACATGCTATTCTCACATACCTACACATGATTAAATCTCCCACATAAATTCTTGTTTCCTACACATTACCTTCCCCTTATGTTCTTATTATATAGTTACATAGATTCTTACGACAAAGCTTTTTCCCTTTACACATTAACAGAATACAAGCAAACTAAGTATTTCTCACAGCCAGTTCCTTTAAGCTGGCAGGCAGCACTTGCAGTTACAGAAAAAGTTGCTTATCTAAAAGAACAATATCCATAAAATCCTATAAAATCACAAATCTAGAATTTCTCTTAAAGGAAAACCAACTGTTTTCTAATACTGTATCTTCAGGGTAAATTAGCAGTTCTTAAAATCGTAAGACCAGGAAGCTCAGGGTATATTAACAGTTAGCAGGAGACATTCAGGAGATGTAGTTCTTGGGGCCTTGCTCTCTGTGAGACACACCCATTGTGACTATACTAACTGGTGGGCCGTATTCCTCAGACCCCAAGCTGGCTGCAATTTTGTAATGCCATCGGCACCCAAGCAATCCTGGACAATATGAATGCTGGTGGAGGTAGACTGACCCACAGCCTGGCTTCTGTATACATTTCCGAATCAATTCACACACTTCCTTTTACTTTGAACCCTCTAATCTCACTCATAAAAGATTTTAATACTTTTACTTGTCTTGAAACGTTGCTCATTCATCAAAGTCCAGGTTAAAGAACTCATCTTATGCCCATCCTGGTTTATATTCCTCTAACACATATTTGGCAGTATTTCAACATTGCTGGTAATATATTTTACTTGTTCATTGCTATTTTTCATTATTTATTAGTTCATTCAACTCATTGTCAATGAGTGAAAAATAACAACCAACAAGTAAAATATATTACTGGCCATGTTAAAATATTGTCCAATGTGTGTTATATTCCTAAAGGGCTTAAGATAGACAGCATGAGTTTACAGATGTGGAAAGAGTACACAGTAATAAAACATGGGACATACTGGTTCAGGGACAGTATGGGGCACTGTGGCTCTATATCTGGAAACATAGAACTAGAATCATTCAGTGGATGGTCAAGGAAGAACTTTCCTGATGAAGTGAGGCCTCAGTTGACTCTAGAAAGCAGATTAGAAGGATGGAAGAACTGATGGTGAGTGTGGATGTCCAGGCGCTGCTGAGAGGACACTGATCTGTATCCAAGAATGGCATTTGTGAAGACACAACCCAGAGGGCTGTGGTTCCCCTCACTTTGGTCTATTTACATGCTGTTGAGGTTGCTGCAGAATAGGGATTTCTCTGGATATTGTGAGATGAGTGAGTGAGCAAATTCCACCATCAGGTCCTCCCCGCCTCCCATCGAGTCAGTGAATATAAGGACATATCAAGCAACTATGCTGTGCTACTTGGGATTTCATGGCTATTTATCAACTGCCCATGACTTATTATACATCTGTCTTGCTATCTATCTTGTATTAATCATTTACCTGCATACTTTCTATCAACTGCTGACATGCTATTGATCTATCTCTATCATCTATCTGGTATCAGTCACCTGTTGGTATCATCTATCTATCTATCTATCATCTATCATCTATCTATCTATCTATCTATCATCTATCTATCTATCTATCATCTATCTATCTATCATCTATCTATCATCTGTCTATCTTCTATCTATCTATCTATCTATCTATCTATCATCTATCTATCTATTTATCTATCTATCTATCTATCATCTATCTATCTATCTATCATCTATCTATCTATCTATCTATCATCTATCTATCTATCATCTATCTATCTATCTATCTATCTATCTATCTATCTATCTATCTATCATCTATCTATCTATCTATCTATCATCTATCTATCTATCTATCATCTATCTATCTTCTATCTATCTAACTATCATCTATCTATCATCTATCTATCTATCTATCTATCTATCCATCCATTCATCTATCTTCTGGTCATCTATTTTCTATTACTTTTCTCTAACTCATGTGTCTATCTTCCTACCCATCAACCATGTAGTCACACATCTACCTAGAAGTCTTTCAATTGGCTCATCTAGGTTAATCTGTTGGCCTGCTCTAGATGATTTACTCCGTTAAAAGAAGAAATGTAGCACTATGGCTGCTGGAGAGTTCAGTAAGGAAGACAGGGAGGTGGTTTCATAGGTGAAAATTCTGCCAGACCTCAGCAGAGGGAACCACCATCATGGCCAGTGCCATCTCCACAGTAGAACCCTGAGTATCTCAGCTCAGATGTTTTTATTCTTTCAGAACTCCTCAGGTATTCTACTGAGAGCACATACAGATCATTAGCAATTAAACAACCCCCACAGAAATCCAATACCTGCAAACAATACAGAATGCCCTAGACTAGATAGTCACTCATCCATCAGTGGATAAAAGAATTTCAAATATTACTAAAAATAAACTTCCAAAACAAAGAAATTCAGATAATGACTGAATAGCTTATCCCTAAATAAATACATTATGCTCATTCACCTTTCCTATTGTATTGAAGTGGTTCCTAGACCCCTGCATCTGTCTTTGTATGCTGAGAAGACTGGGGAAGGCTCCTCTCTGTTCTTATGTCCTTCCTGTTTTCTTATTTCTTTGGGGGATATTTTACTACCTAATTGCAAGTGGATTGGGAAGAACCTGGGGAAGTTATCCCAATGCATTTTCCTGTCTTTATTGAGGAGAAGACTGAGCAGATACCTAAGCTACTAAGGGCTCTAACCTTCTAGACTTGTCTTTGTTGTAGATGACATTCTCTTGCCTTCATAGAGCATTCCCATCTCAGCCTTTAGACTCCAGTTCCTCAGTCTTCTAAGCCCTTGTTCTAATAAATAAAAGGAGGATGCTCCTGAAACTAGTATCCTTTAAGAGGATGAGAAATCAAGACTCTGCCTTAAGGATTTACAACTTACTATTCTTTAACATACCCGAGTCTCGCTTCATAAGGTTGGCTGGAGTTAGCACTTCACTCTCTGTGTACTAAGTATAGGCAACCTCCCTGAGAAGTGTCGGATGGTCCTCATCTATCCCTGTAGCAACTCACCTACCTGTCATATTTCACTTAACACATCTAGGCTAAGCTATTCTCATTTTCCAGGTAACCATAGTCAGACATGGCTATGTTTTTTATGAGACAGAACCAACTGACTGGATATATGATCCTTAATTCTCATAATATCTGGAATTATGAATGTCAAAGTATAATAACTATTATTATTTTAGCTTTTTATTTATTTTTGTTTTTGTACAAGTATATTGTGTCCATACTGAGCATATCTCTCACATTTGATTCTTTCAGAGTTTTTTTTCCCCCCATGGGGCTTTCTATTAAGAAAATTTTTACAACTATTTATTTATTTACTTACTTACTGGGGGAGGTTCATGGGTTCATGAAGCGAGCTGCCATGTAGAAGTCAGGGACAACTTGAGGAGGCAAGTTTCTGCTTTCTCTTAGGTGGGCCCCAGAAATCAAAACTGAGGCTCAAACCAGAATCAAAAGACATTCCAGGGAACCTCAAGTCTCGATGCTCTTATATAATTTTTACAAAATATTTAAAGGAAGTTTGCCTGGTTTTGTTTTATTTTTCAAGGGCATGTATGCATTGCATATGTGTGTGTGTTCGTATAAATGAGGGCACACATGTGCCCTAGTGCATGTGGAAGGTAGGGGAACAACCTTGGGTATTGGTTCTCACCTTCCACTTTGAGTCATGATTGTTTACTGCTACATACACTAGGCTAATTGGCCCCAGAACATCCGGGGATTCTCCTGCCTCTGCCTCCCGTCTTCTTGAAGAAGCTGTTGACTGTTATAGTCACTTGCTCCCGCATCGGGCTTCCCACATCTGGCTTTCCTTGGGGTCTAGGTATCCAGATTCAGCTCCTAAGATGTTTTCATGTGTAACCCACTGAGCAATCTTCCCAGCCCACATGATTTCAAAACTAAAGTCATTTTCACTGAATACTGTGTGGCTTCAGTGTGGCTCTGTTTCCCAAACTGGAGAAGTGACCCTAACACTGGACCCTTTAGTGACAATGTTCAATGGCAAATGTAAAAACCCAGGGTTACTTTCATTATGGCACCTCAGAGAAGAAAACACAAGCCTCCTGCAGCTTCTCAGTGGAGCCAGGGTCCGCTGGGGTATTTCGTCCTTTGGAGATACTTGACGTTAGCCATGCATGCTCCTAACTGATGTAAAGGTAGGCAGCTCAGACTAAAGGGACATTCATAGGCTTCGCTTGTTACAAATTATAATACGGTAGTATCATGAGTCACCATGCCTTAAAGATATGACTCCATTGTTTAAAAATCCCTGTGGCTATTAATAACATAGCCTGTGGTCATGGGGTTTTCCCTGATGCTCCAAGACAATTCCTTCATGTCTTTCTTAGTGGACAATAAGAAAGACTTTCTGGTCAGTAGTTTCTGGTCAGTGTTCTTACGCCTACAAACAGACTGAGCGTATGGACAATCAGTGATGGATGGCTTTCGCCATCAGCTTCCCTGATCATTACCTGTGCTGAGTGCTGGGTATGTTCTCACCAATCAAGTACTTTCATGGTGTTAACAGTATCACTTCCTCTTGGCAAATAAGGATCCCATGGCTCAGAGACTAACTCAAAATTTGCCCAAGAGCTCAAAGCTATTCTGAGCAGTGCTCTTGTACTGTTTGGGATCCTGGCAGTGCCCTGCTGGGCTGGGAAATACAAGTGGGACATTTAGAGTGGTTCTGGCGACTTTAGCTCTTTATCTCTCATTTGCAGGCACACACAGTTACTACTGTGGTAGAAAGTAGTTCAAACAGATTGGAGGGACACATGTTACAAACATAAATGAGGTTCCCATTGGAAATGTCTCACATGCATTGTCTTTGTGGCTGGCAGATAGGTGTTTGGAGCTCTCACATGTATCCCCATGCCCATATTTTAGCTTGCAATGGGACTGAAGCTGCTATAACACTGCGGTGTCCTGGGAAATAGTCACTGGATAAGCCCTCAGGAGATGCTTTTGTTCATGGACTGTGAGGGGTAGCATGCTACCTTGGGCAAAGCTTGGCAGTGAGTAGGTTTTATGTTGGGGAGACTAATGAGGGTAGGAGGAGCCTGGTTGTATTAGTACACACCTCATTAGAAAAGGAGACATTGTATGCCTGGGCTGTGATTCAGTGGGGAGCACTGGGCTGTGACTCGGTGGGGAGCACTGGGCTGTGACTCAGTGGGGAGCACTGGGCTGTGATTCGGTGGGGAGCACTGGGCTGTGACTCGGTGGGAAGCACTGGGCTGTGACTCGGTGGGGAGCACTGGGCTGTGACTCGGTGGGGAGCACTGGGCTGTGACTCGGTGGGGAGCACTGGGCTGTGATTCGGTGGGGAGCACTGGGCTGTGACTCGGTGGGGAGCACTGGGCTGTGACTCGGTGGGGAGCACTGGGCTGTGATTTGGTGAGTAACACTGGGCTGTGACTCAGTGGGGAGCACCGGTGTGGTACTTACCTTGCACGTTAGTTTTAAGTTTGTGTCAACTTGTGATTTCAGCGGCAACATAAACACTCACATAAGACGACTTGGAGTTTTAATTTAATTCAATACAAATTAAATCTACATTATTGAAAAGAAAGGTTCATGTATTTTCTTAATTGTGTTCCATTAGCACTAAATTTTAGTTTTCGGGAAATTAATTCTGTTAGATTTGATGTTTAAGATAGAGAAGTGGGAAAAAAATAATTCGAACCACTTACCATGTATGTTTTTCCCCCAGAGACCATTGCTAAACTCACATACCCTTCCTGTTACCTGGTTAACTATTCTTTCCCTGTGCTTCTTCCAAGAGAGATGGGTGAGGAAGATGATGTCATAGAGAACAGGGAGTCAGTTGCTAAGGCTTTGTTGAGCAGGGACAGTGGGAAAGACAGAGGGGAAAGAAAGTGCTAGGGCAGGGGCCAACTTCCTGTAAAATAGTGGTCACCCTTCAAGAAGCCAGATCCACAGTCTAAAGATATCAGGCCGTGCTTCCCCTCCACTCTCTCTGGGACAAAGTGAGAAGCATCATGTTGTAACATCCTTTGCTATAACATGCTGTGCTGTAGCACCCTGTGTTGTAACATGCTCTGCTGTGATATCCTGTGCTGTGACATCACGTGCTGTGACAACCTGTGTGGCGATACAGCAATTCTCAGTTTACGATATCTGACTTCTCCATGCTCTTTGTCACTTACCATATGTTGTACTAAATCAGGTGACAGGGAATTTCCCACTAGCTGAACTGATAAAAACCAGCCACGCCCTTTGCTCTGGGGCTCTCTGTTCAGGGGGATTTGCTCTGGAGATTCACTCTGAAGAGGTCCTCTGGCCTCCCCCTGATCTCATGGATTTCTCTCTCTCTCCTCCAACCTCTCTCTTGCTCTTACTCTGATGACATGTCTCTCCGGGTTGTAAAGGGATACCTCGTCTTCCCTTTAAGGCTCCGCCATGTTTAGGTCTCCAGATATCATGCTGTTTCTAATGTTCTTCCTCTCACTTTGAGGCCTGAGGCCCTTCTCCCAGTAAAATGCATCTTCTGGAGGGAATTATGGTCAGCTTTCTTTCTGGACTAACTTCTACTGTTTCTATTGTTACTTCTTTTATCATATTTAATGGAAGACAAGGAGAGAGGGAAGGAAGGAGGAATGGAAAGAGGGAAAGGAGGGAAGAGAGGAATGATGGGATGGAGGAAGAGAAAGGTGGGGGAGGGAAGAGGAAAGAGAGCTGAATTTAGAGGCGAAATCTCAAGACCACATGGATCACCAGGTAACATTAACAAACTGGCATACCAAACAATCACTGGATAAGCTCAAAAGACAAGACGGGCTAGGGATGTAGCTTAGCTGCCTTTGGGAAACCAAATGTCGTATATGCCTCTAATCCAGAAGATTTGATGCCAGCCTGGGCTACATGAGACTCTGTCCCCAAACACAAATAACAAAAGTCAAACTTACAACAAAAGCCCCGCTGTTTACTTTTGAAACAGCTGTGTGGCCGGAGTCCATATTGAGTGTGGCGAATCCTGCATGGCTGCGATGTCACAGAAATCTTACGTGGCCAGCGCTGACCTTTGGCTTATTGAATTCTGGGTGTAAGGACATAACTAGATTCTGAGCAAACACTGAACCTCTAATAAGTTATCAGTGTGTTGAACACCTACGGTAAAAACTTAATATGCACCATGTATTTAATATGTCTTTATTACAATCTTGTTCAGCGTGCATTATTTTTCAGAAGTATAAGCTTGTCTTGCTGTATGTAAATGGCCTGGGGACAAAAACTCATTACCCTTTCGGCGTGGGAAATGTTATAGCAAGCTCTTTGATACAAGCTAGAAGCTTGGGATAGGTTGTTTGGGAATAGCAAATTATGAAGTTATTCTCCCCTGCTTATATTTAAGGGTATTGTGACAACTTTTATTGACCGCTACCTAGCCTACAGATGAACGATTTTGGAGCATTTATTTTTAACCATAATTAATGTTTAGTTAATTAGTCTCTTCCAGTGTGTTACTCAAATTTGCAGTACACTTTACCAGACAAGAATTATCTTTTCTCACATTTATTTTAGGTTTTGAAACATGAACCTGAATAGCCAGGATGAACTCAGTTCATCAGAAATGGCTTTGGAGGTAGAAGTATCAATAACCAAGGGACTCCACTACCCAGCCCTTTGTCTAGTGCTGCCACAGCTGAGACCGGAAATCCTGTCACAAACGGTGAGCCCTCTAAACGCGGGAGCTGGTGGGTCAGAGCTTTAAGCTGCATCTACTTTGGAAGAAGAATGCATTTAATACAGAAAAGTGAGGTTGATTTAATAACTGGAATATAAACGGTAAAACCCCACCCTGGGTAGCACTGTCAGCCTCTTCTTGCTTCGGGCTAAGGGGAGAGTTGAACATCCCCTCCCCTCCAGTTGATGACTTTTGATGAGGCTTGCTGAGATACCGGTCAGTAGGAACTAGTAGAAGGTGCATCTTGTTCTGGGGAGAGCATGAAAGCTCAACCACCACTGTTGAATTAAATGTTTTCACACACCTAAAAAACGTGAGGGAAAATAATGTCAACGGGCTACAGATGACAGCCTGGCTTGAGATATGTGAATCTGTCACTTAGAACTTGGCTAGGCTGCCACATCCAAATCCACACCAACAAACATTTTCTCTAATATGGATTTAGTAGTGGCTGATGGGAAAACTCTTTCCTGAGCATGCCCAGGAGAGCCTGTCAAAAGATCTCTTGTTACTCTGATAGGACTAGAGACCGAACAGGACATCCAGCTGTGGGATGGCTGAAGCGGGAACCAGAGGCTGTAGTGGTCAGTAATGTTTCCTTTGTTCTGACAAAAGCCGGATTAAAGAGAGAAGGGCTTATGTTGGCTTATGGTTCAAGAAGATACAATCACCAGGGCCATGAAAGGCATTGCTAAGGGAGCTGGGTTCCATTGTTCCAGTCGCCAGGATCAGAGAGAGAGAAGACTACGGATACTCATCCAGCTTCATTCTTTTTTCCTTCTTATTTAGTACAAGAACCCAGAATAGGGTGCCACTAACATTCAGGGTGTATCACCCCAACCCTCTGCTAAATCTCTCTAGAAACTCCATCCCAAATGATTCAAGTTGAAGTCCAAGGCTAACCAGGGCAGCCATGCTAGCCTAGCTCTCCTCCGCACCTAAAAGATTTCCAAGCCAGGGATGAGAAGCAGGATCAGCGAGGTGAAACGAATTATCCAAAATCACTGAGGTATTATTATTTTTCTATAATGTAGCACCTTAAAATGTTGCGATTAGGACCTCAGTTATCCATTCTGCTCCAAGGTCTGCGGCTATGGACTGAGCTTGGCTAGGAAACTCCGCCGTTAGTCCTGCTGGCTGAGGGTGGTCGTCCTCTGGGTGCCATAGTTCTGCTTCCTTCAGAAGGCTAGCCTGGGCTTTCTCACAGGGTGACCTCAGGTTTCCCAGATCACAATGAAAGGAAAGCCACCATTAAAGCTCAAGTGTGTGCCCCGCTTCTGCTTGCTGTAGGCACATGGCCCAGCAAGGAGTTGATTCCAGAGACGGGAACAGAATCTACGTGCTGACTGGGCATGTGCAGAGTCTACATGCTGACTGGGCACGTGCAAGAGTGGTCTCTAAGGAAGAGTGGCCGGTTCTGGGCTAATTTGTATCTTTCCTGGAAGCAATGAGGCTATTTTAAAATTATTGTTTAGATTTATTTATTTCGAGGGTGGGGAACCTATGGAGATGAGAGGACAGTTTGGGGCTTGTCTCCATCACCTCCATCAGGCACCTTCACCTCCTCTGAATGCTGCAGTGATGAACATTTTATTTTTTAACCCCTGATTGACAGAGACAGTTCTTTTCTGTTATTTTTGGTGTCTCCTGCAATGGCCTCATTAGTGGTTTTTTTAAAAAAGAATAATTAAATTTGATGTACAGAGTAAGATGTAAGAGTGTTAACTTGATATTTTCAGCAGTGTTGGGGCAGGAGTGTGGCTAGCTGAATTGTCCTTGAACACCCATGGTGGTAGTACTGTTGGACAGGGTTCTACTTGCTCCCTACAACATGGATTACTTTATGGTCTAAAGGGCTTCCGTTTATGCATTTTGCCTAGCGCAATAATCTTAAAAGACTATAATAGTAAAATACTATGATCAGTAATATTTTTAATGAGTTATTTGTTTTTATTTTATGTTACTGGTGCTTTGTCTGCAAGTACACATGTGCATCCCATGTGTGCCTGGTACCCGTGGAGGCCAGAAGAGGGCATCATTCCCAGAAACTGAAGTTAGAAACAGTTGTGAGCCTCCATGTGGATGAGATCTGAATCCTGGTTCTCTGGAAGAACAGTCAGTGCTCTTAACCCCAGAGCTCTCTGAATCCATCAATCATAGTTTTGAATGTTTATCAACATTTTTTTCTTATTCTATTTTTTCTTCACTAATGCACATCTGCTCCCAGATCTATTGTGGCACTCTCCCCTCCCCAGTTTCCCATTGCCTTAGAAGAAGCATAATACTGGGGCTTGGGGGGCGGCTCAGCAGATACATGCTGTAAAGTGAGCACTGGGAACTGAGTTCGGATCCCAGCACCCACATAAATGCTGGGCATAGTAGCTCATGTCTGTCATCCCAGAAGTCCCTTTTGTTTACATAAATACAAACATTGCCCCATCTTTCCACGTTACTGTGTCTACCTCCCACAAAATCACTGCCACCGCAGGTGGATTCTGGTCCCTCAGTGGTTGTCCCTGAGTTGGAGTAGCCAAACGTAGGCCACTGTGTTGTGCAATCTCCATTTGGTTTCCCTTCACCTGGAAGTTTTAAAAGCTCACTTTGGCAACATGTTTTGGATACAGCCTATTCTTTTGAAGGATTGGTTAGTGTAACCTCTTGTAGTGCCCCCCCCCCCCGTGTGTGTGTATATGTGTGTGTATGTGTGTGTATGTGTGTATGTGTGTGTGATTGTCTCTGTGTCCATGTGGTGTGTATGTGTGTGTCTGTGTGTCTGTGTGTATGTGTATATGTGTGTGTGAGTGTGTATGTATGTGAGTGTGTGTATATGTATATGTGTGTCTGTGTGTGTGTATGTGTATGTGCATATGTATATGTGTGTGTATGTATGTGAGTGTGTGTATATGTATATGTGTGTCTGTGTGTGTGTATGTGTATGTGTATATGTATATGTGTGTGTATGTATGTGAGTGTATGTGTATATGTATATGTGTGTGTATGTATGTGAGTGTGTGTGTGTGTGTGTGTGTGTGTGTGTGAATGAGTTTCCTCCTTTAATTGCTTTTCATGCTATTTTTGAGTGGAGTCTCATTGAACTTGGATCTCTCCTCAGCTAGGCTGACTGACCAGTGAGCTTCAGGGATTTGTCCACATGCACCCCAGCCCCTAGCACAGGTGTTCCAGCACATGCATCACACCCTGCTTTTACATGGGTGCTGGAGACCCTGACTCACTGAAGCCCTGTTCCCAGTCTTTTATGTAAGCTTGGCTCTAGTGATTAAATCAAGCAATGGAAGCCAATAGAAAACCAAAGAGGAGTGCCCTACGTTTCACAGAAAGACGAATGCTCTGCATTTGGAAGTTTCTACACTGGCCAGTTTTCTTTATCCTGAGAATACGAAGGCCATCGTACTAGCTCAGGCACCTTTCTCCACATAGAGTCATTTTCTTTGGCTTCGGTGAAAAGCCAGAGCATTCTTCATCCATTCTCCACAAAGACTTAGAGCAGTTAGAGCCATTCCTACAAACCTGAAGGGAGTTTGATAACAGAAGACCCGAAACGACCTGTCCCTTACGGCTCCAGCCCCTGCATCCCTTTGGCCAGATCAGTTTCCACAGCAGAGTGTTCTTTAGCTTACTCTGTGCACCCTGCCTGACTGGTTTTATTTTAGATTCCTGCTGTGTCCTCCAGCCCACAGCCACCTACTCTGCTAACTGTATAGCTGGAGGCTTTAAAATTCCATAAGCATCATCATAAAGAAATTTCATTGTAAGCATCCTGTGTGCCCGTCTTTTATTAATATAATGACATTAAAGTGTTGGTGACGTTCTTTAGACTTTCTGTGGGGGTGATTGAATAATGTTACTCATTCACTGAACAAATAAAGTAAATATTAACCTAGCTAAAATTATAGACAGCATGACTAATGCCTACAGGAATGTATGGAAAATAGTGTGAATTCAAAGATCAGACCTAACTTATAACATTGAAGCGAAAATACTGACAGTCACCCTTGGAGACTGGGAAATTTAGAATATATCTTTTGTTTGGAAAAGCCATGGACTCAAGAGGGACTTCCTTATTAAATTCATCATGTTTCTAAGCTTATTAATTTGGAAAAAACTCATGCTGAACAATTGCTTTATAGCAACAGAACGTAATGTATTAAAATAATGCATTGTTCTGTAATGACTCTCTTGATGATGCTGAGAAGAAGTTACTTTGTGCTTACACGTATGTTAGTCTCTTTATTCCCTCACCTCTAGACTTGCCCCAAACCATTACAATTTCTGTAGTATAAATCCCCTGAAAATAGCCTGTCATCCTAGCCCTGATGTAAGAGGATTCCCAGGCTAAATAGTGAGACCTTGCATCAAAGGAAAAAAAGAGAAAAGAAAAGAAGGAAGAAACTGGGAGAGAGAGAGAGAGAGAGAGAGAGAGAGAGAGAGACAGACAGACAGACAGACAGACAGAGAGAGAGAGAGGCAGAGAGACAGAGAGATTGAGAAAGCAGGGAGGTAGGTAAGGAAGGAAAAAAATTTAGGAAAATGAACGAGAGCCTAACACAGCATTACAAATTGACAGCAAAAGTTAGTTCAGTTTTTTCATTATTAAGTAGTATTTTACAAAACCCACTATTTAATTAAATGGTCATATTTTATTTTTTCTCTTAATTATATCTCTCCCTCTGTCCCCTTTTTCCTGTTTGTATAAATACAAACAAGCCACATAACATTGTCCACACAAAATTTGGGGTCAGTGGAGGAGACAGACTTTTTCAAAGCAGAGATTGGCGGGAGTGGGGGTGGCGGGGGAGGGGTGTCTTTTGTGTGTAGAGTCTGCAAAGGCTACAAGCCAGAGCCCAGGTGACTCTTCTCCTCTGGTGATGGAGGAGGAGGTGAAGACCTGGACCTCCTGAAAGGAAAAGGTGTAAGGATAGAACACATGGTGGCATCCTTTGGCATATTGGGCGGGATCAGGAGGAAAGGAAGCCAAGCCGGGTGGCTTTTGGTATTGGAAAGGGAAGGGCTGGACAAAGGAGCAGAAACAGGGATGAAAACTTAGCTCCTGCGGCTTTGCAAAGGTGTGATTGCAAGGGCAACGTGGAGTTTGTAGCAGGATGAGGTCTTGAGTCCTTGAGTGTGTGGCAGGAAGAGAAAAGATTGAGTGTGCGCACAAGAGTATTGGTGGGAAGTAGAGCTGGAGTGTGAGGAAAGTGCTGGGGGAGGGGCGGGGCACAGAAGGGAGTGTGCTGGGGGACTGAAGGAATGGGGAGGGCCATCAGGAGGGAGGCATAGTAGTGCCTTGTAGTACCTTGCTGTGGTGGTTCACCAAAGAACACAAGGAGGCATATTTCATAACTGCAGACCTTCCAGACCTCAGCAGAGGGAATCACCGTCATGGCCAGCACCATCCTCGACAGTAGAACCCTGAGCTCTCAGCCCAGGTGTTTTTATTCATGCAGAACTCCTCAGGTGCAGATCATAACCAATCAAATATCCCCCCAGAAATCTAACACCTGCAGACTATACAGAATGCCCTAGTCCTAGGCTAGCCCCTCATCCAACAGTGCATAAAACCATTTCAAACATAACTAAAAATAAACTTCCCCAACAAGAAGGTCCTCAGGGGGTGGAGGAAAAGGTAATTCAGAGGGAATTGGAGCTGAAAGAGTGTGGTTGGTGGTGGGAAGAGTGATCAGCAGGATCAGAGTCAGCACAGAGGTCTCTTGTTAGAGTAAGGACGTATAACGGAATCTGGAATGTGGCACAAGAGTGGTGGGCGAAGGGACCCCTGACCACTTGCCACTGTATTGTATGCATAATTGATGTATACGGAGTAAAATGAAGTAAAAACATGCTGTTCTGTCTGATGCAAAAAATATGTTGTTCTTTCTAATGCACATAGTAGGTGCTTAGTTGGACTGCCAAATCAGTATATAAAAGAAAAAGCTTGTGATATGCGCTGACATCATTTTTCGATGGGACGACGCTCTGAAGGAGAGTGAAGCTCTGTGGCTTTTTAAATAGTTTGTTTATTTTTTACATGTATGAATGCCTGCGTGTTTGCACATGTGTGGTGCCCAAAGAGGCCAGAAGAAAGCGTCAGATCTCCTGAAACAGGAGTTACAGAGGGTTGTGTGCCGCCACACAGATGCTCAGAACCAAACATGGGTCCTCTGCAAGAGCAGTAAGTGCCCTGACCTCTGGGTCTTCTCTCCAGCCTCCATTTGTAAGTTTAATTTATTTATTTTTTATCACACTCTGATGTTTGCTATTTGTGCAAACTTGAAGCTGACAGGCCAATCCACACCCTGTAGGTTTCATATCTTTGTAGTTAGAAATTATGTCATCCAGGGGTGGGGTGGGTATCTCTGAGAGCCTTTTTCACAGTGGTAGATTTTATACATATAGTTTCACAGGAGAATTTGTATCTGAAGAGGGTCATGCTTTAGGAAAGGACTCTTGGACAGGGCCAACCCTAACAGCTCGTTAGTCACTATTGGGACTCAGGCTCAGCATATGTTGGCCTCAATTTCCACACCAACAGGCAGAGGTGACACCTGGCCGTGTTCCCTGGATACTGCCTAGAATGGCTTTGACATGACAGTTCAATTTAGAGACTGCCTCAAGGATCTCATTGTCCCAGCAGTGCTGAGTGTGACCTCCAGGGTGACACTGGGCATTTGACTCCATCCCAAGTACTCTGTAAAGAAGACATGGCCACACAAACCACTGTGTTTATCAGAAAGCTCAGAGGAATGTGATTTTTATAGGCAGATACTTTAAACCTCCATATCGGAGAAAACAGGGCAGAATAGTTTATAAAGCTGTGTGTTTATAAAGCACCCCCCCCATCACCCCTGTCCTAATTCCTGGCTCCAGACCTGTAATTCTTGTAGCGATCATTTTCTTAGAGTTGGTCTATGAAATGCAATGGTCCCTGGGGGAAAAAATGGGGCACATCAAATGCAGGAGAGCTCTGAATCCATCTTGAGGTTCAGTGCTGATGATGTAAATTGCCTTGGTAGGACCACCTAAGGGGAGCTTTCTTTGGAAAGTCTATTTTTAGCTCAGAGCCTGGAAGAAACAAAGAGCCAGCAAAAAGTACGCTGCTGCTTGACAAATGACAGACTGCAAACACCCTGGAGTGGGCTTTTACAAACTCGTCTTCAACTCTACACTTAAGGGGATTAAGGTAGAGGCTGAATATTAAGGCAGATTCCTAGAGAAGACTGTATAGTCTCAATTTCTGACATGCTTGAGAGCCCAGTGCTCCTTCATTCCAGTTCAGATTTCACCATTGTAAGGGGTTGGATGAGAACAGGGACCTTAGACAAAGCAAGCTCCTCTAAGGACAGCGCATCAATCCAGTGACATTTATCTGCATAGCAGTTGTACCTCAGCTCTGTCCCTCATCAGCCAGCAAAGGCCCATTAAGCCCCTTAACCCTTCCTATGAAGGCCTCTTTCTGATTGCTCCTGTCCTTAAAGAACAGCTATAAAGAAAGCTATAAAGGAAAAATAACAAGACAAAAACAGGAAGCTGTCTCTTGTCTGGACACTTGTCTGGACAATGAAAACCTGCTCCCAGGCATCTTTTTGCATTTTCTCACCCTGCCTATTCTTCTGAAAATTGCCAAAGGGGTTTTTCCAAAACAAACTGATCCTGGATCTCTTGCAAGTCTCCAAGCTCCTCAAAGAAAGGAACCATTGTGTGTGTGTGTGTGTGTGTGTGTGTGTGTGTGTGTGTGTGTGCGTGCACACGCACATGCTCTGGACCCATGCCCGACACATGTTTGACTAATTGGGGTAGAATTAGGAACTGTCATTCCTTTATGTACGTGACAGTGCTTCTCTTTAGGCCTACGTGGAGATCTGTATATGAGTCCTTCCTGAATGTCCACAGCCCATGCGACCTCATAGTTCACAAAACATCCTACAAGTGAATCCCTCGGTGGTGAGGGTTTAAATATCCAACAAGGTTTAAGATGAGCAGGAATAGGCAAGGTTGGCCCATAGGTTCCCCTCACTTCTGTGGTGTTCTCCTAGCCAACCTACCTGTCAAAGATGTCCGTAGAGGTTGCTCTTTGAAATCACTGATACCAGACACCTGTGACCAACCACCTTCTGTGTTCTCTGTGATCCTACTCTTCAGGGGATGTGGTGGGAGGTGTCACAGCAAGAAGCTTTGAAAGATACACGTATGTTACTCATGTTGGGTTCCATGGGACAGAAACATCAGGTTCTATCCATCATATAAGGCTGTGAGGCAGATTTGCTACTTAAAACAAACAAACGAACAAAACACTACGTTCTTTTCTTTATGAAAATTTAGATTGACAGCATTTCTCATCTCTCTCACATTAGTTACTGTTCTACTGTCGTGAAGAGGCACCATGACCAGGCAAATTACAAAGGGAAACATTTAATTGTGGGCTCGCTTACAGTTTCAGAAGGATGAGTCTGTGACCATCATGGCGGAGGGCATGGCAACGAGCAGTCAGATCCGGTGCTGGAGCGGTAGCTAGGAGCTTACATCCATATCTACAAGTTGGTGGCAGAAAGAGTGTTAACTGGGAAGGGCATGGACCTTTGAAACCTCAAAGCCCACCTACAGTGACACACCTCCTTTCTCAATAGTTCAACCAGCTGCAGGGGTGGGGGTGGAGGGGTGGGGGGCATTCTCATTCAAACCACCACAACATCTAGTCCAGGGGATTTGAGACCATGCACTAGACATTAATATCAGATTTGGTCCCATTAGCAATTCTCCGTGCCCTTTACCTGATCCAACTGACTGGGGTGGAGGAATTTGCGATTATTTCAGAATCATGTGTTGAAGAAGTCCAGTCATTAGCCTGCACCCCAGATGCCCTGGCTTGTGCTCCTGTGTGAATGAGACAATAGACTTCTCCCACCTTGAAGCTCTTTGTTACAGTAGTTAGTTATAGCCCAACACAGCAGGCTACAAAGGAGATCCGAGTTAAGATCTAAAACAAAAAGTAAGGGTCTCTTGACCCTTCAGCAGTGTCTGAGGGTCGAAACGTACAGGGTGAAGGATCGCTGTGTCGAGGCCAAGGATTCATTTCAGGAATGAAAAAGAGCCAAGAGGGTAATGGGGCCGTGTGACACAAACATAGAGAGGACTGAAGCTGACTCCTGTAGAATCATTTAATCATACTGAGAATCTGAGTCGCTTTTCCTGAGAGCCATTGGGGGATCTTTGAAGGAATTCTAACAGAAAGAAGTAACTGTACAGAATGCCTAGAGCTGCTTTCTCTCCACGGACATAACACAGTTCTTAAGCTTGTCTTAGGGCACAATTCCTTAAGCTTGATAATGAAGGTGCTTACGAAAATTAAACAGTCAAATTCACTTTCCTTCCTGAACCAACACCTTGAAGTTGGGGGTTTGTGAGATTTCAGAGCCAAGACAAAAGGCAGATGAGCCTACTCAGGTGGAGTCACTTCCCTAATGCAGAGGAAGAAGCCTAGGAAGGCAGGGCTAGAGAGGAAACCTTCGTCATCTTAGCACACATGCTCTGCTCACTCTTTTCCTCCTGAGAACCTCCTTCTCTACTTCCAGTGAATAGTATGGGGAATCAGTATTCATTTTTCCTGTGTCTACTCCTCATGCATTTATGTAACAAAATCTGGTGAGATGCTACTTTGCGCAATGACATGATTTAGGTTTTAGAAATGATATGTTAGTGAATGCAATAGGCAAAGGCCACGTTTAAAGAGGATTGTTCTGAGGCTTGAACCCAGAACATTGTGCGTGAAAGGCAATCGCTCTTTCCCCAAGTCACATCCATAGACAGTAGACTCTACCTTAACTAAACTATATATAATAATAGTAGTAGTAATTATTAGTAATCCTGTGGGGGAAAACATTGACCTGTGACTGAGTGAAATGTGAAAATAAGTTTTGATCCGACCAGAGGTCCAGTCTTCCAGGAAAAGAGAAACACAGAAGGGACACCGAGTGCTAGGAGTGTGTGGCGTGCAGAGAGAAGACAGTACCTGCCTAAACCATTCATACCCCAGGGGGACTGTGATCAGACTCAGCTGTGAGAATCCAGCTCAGATGCTTAGCACTAAAGAGTTCACTGAAGTAACCCAGCTCATTACAAAACAATCAAGCAAACACCAGTGGTGTGATGAAGACAGTCCCAGTATCCAGGGTTGTGAAAATATATATTTTTTAAATATCTAATTTCCAGGAAAAAGAAGAGAAGAAAAATACAGTGAGTTAGGGATGTATGACCTTCACATCATAAAGGAAAGCAGACAACAGAACCGTCTATACGGGAGATCAGACTTCAGATAGAGTATATTTCCTTTAGAGTGTCAATTATGTTTAAAAAGCAAATAAGCCATGATTAAAGAACTGAAGGAAGATATAATATCAGTCATCTCTCTAGACATAATATATATCAATAAATAGAAGTTATGGTAAAGGTCAAGTATACGTAATTGAGTTACAAAGTAGGTTAAGTGAAATGAAGATGTAGTAAGAGGAATTAATAGTAACTATGAACTTATGGAGGAAATAATTAGTAAGTGTGAAAATCAATCAATATGGATTATCCAAAGTCAAATGAATGAAGGAAAATAAGCAAAGGCTAAAAGAAGCATGAGACACCAGCGGATGTCGATGCCTACGTGACGGGGTGCCGGACAGGAAGCTCGAACAAGTCAAGTAAGTTAAGCATGGAGAAATAATGTAAACAGATACTTACTAATGAAAGTGCTGAAAGTGGAAAGACGGAAAGGAAAGAAACCAGCAGGAGAACAATGACTTGCCGCTGGCGGGAAACCGGGCACATTTACATAAGGAAACCGGTGACTTCTCCTTAGAGATGGTGAAAGTCAGAAGACACTGGGAGAATATGTTTAAGGTTCTGGCTGTGGGAGAAGTCCGTCAATTAGGAGTACTGAATATCCAGCAACAATGTCTCGCTAAAATATGGGTGGAATAGAAGAATATCCACAAACTGACTTAGTTTCTAGCAAAGCTAGATAATAAGAGCGGTCAACAGTCTTTCGGCTGAAAGCAAGTGACACCTGACAGGCGTCCAAATCCTCTTGAAAAAGCAGAGAATTCCAGTGACTAAGAGGCTCCCTGCTCTTCAGGAGAATCAGAGTTAATTTCCTAGCACCCTGGTTGGGCTGCTAATAACCACTGGCTAACTCCTGATGTAGAAGATCCAGTGCTCTCTTCTGTTCTCTGCAGGCATTTGCACTCAAATGAATATATATATATATATATATATATATATATATATATATGTGTGTGTGTGTGTGTGTGTGTGTGTGTGTGTGTTTGTGTGTGTGTCTGTGTGTGTGTGTAATGAAATAGATCTTAAAAACTTATAAAAAGTGGAAGTTTTAACAAAACACTGTCGGGCTTGCAACATTTTTGAGTGTAACTATGTAATAGTTCAACAAAAAGGGAAAAGACACAGAATTCTAGAAGTTGTTAGTCTGTGCCTAACTGCAATTTATAAGCCTGACTGTAATTCCAGTAAGTTGAAATGTTTATTGTGCATCCCAGAGTACTCACTGAGGGTGACTAATAGAACAGCTACAATTATCAAACAAATGAAAACGCTGTACTGAAAAACATCCACTTAGTGCAGAAGAAAGAATAGAGGGAAAGTGTAGAAACAATACCAACAGACCCCAAACCATGAGATGCAGACAACGAGCTCCAGAATGTCAGGCACAACCCCAGTTATATTAGTAGTAGCACTGGGTGAGAACGGAGAACCAACGGACAGCTTAGGAAACTGGATTAAACTCCTAAATGCAACTATCTGTGTTCCACAGAAGACACACTTTTAACTGAAAGATACAAAATGAAAAAGAGAGAAAAAGATGTATCGCACAAAGTGCGACTATCAGAAAGCCAAATATACTAATATCAGATAAAATAGACTTTAAGAAAAGTATGTTGCTTGAGAGAAAAGAAGTGCATTTTGCAACAGTGAGAGGATCAATTTGTAAGAAATCTGTAACTACTATAAACACATGGTCACCTATGAATAGGGAACAGAGATTCATAATGCAAAACTGACATAAATGCACGGGCGAATAGGCAGCTCAACAACAGGCATTTCAGTCCTCCACTTCTGATGACAAATAGAACAAACACAAAGAAGACCCATAATGTATATAAGCTGTAATTCAATAGAGCTATTTAAAAGAAGGTACCATCTTTCTCCACCATATGTGGTTATATTTAAACTTGATGATGGAAACTGCTGGCGCTACCTTGTGAACGTGGCAACCCAGCCTATGGGAGACATTGATTTTCGGGGTGGTGGAAAGACCAGTCACTCAACCCTGAGCAATGACTCCTGCTCTTGTGGAGGCAACGAATAGGCCATTGGTTTAGTGACTGTCCTTATTATTTGAGATAGTGTTTCAGTGTGTATCCCAGGGTAGCCTGGAACTCATGATGTAGCTCAGGCTGACCCTTAAGTGTGTGTGCTACCTCCTCAGCTTCTGAAGTGCTGAAATCATAGACACCACACAGACCCTTTGCTTTCCTTTAAGACATTTCAAGTGTATATTCCTTTCCTCTACTTCAGAAATTTTTCTAAGAAGTGCAGTTTATCCTACTAAACAAGTATTTACTAGAATAATGTATATGTATATATGTTTACATACATATATATGTGTGCATATATATGTGCGCATATATATATGTATGTGTGTGTGTGTGTGTGTGTGTACGGCAGATATAATAATTGAAAATCCAAAAAGAAACAATCAAAAAAACCTCACAATAAAATGAGCATAGTGTCAAAAGAACTTGAATCAAGCCCATTCTTTTACTAGGTATGTAATCTTGAGTGAGGTACTTGACCTCTATAAGTCTTAGTTTCCTTATCTAAAAGTGGAATGGAATGATTCCAGAATTTTCCAAGGACTAAATATAATAATGCAAATGAAATGGAAATGTGAGGAATTATGATGGATGCTTTCATTATTCAATGAATTATTCAGTTTATTTTGTGAGCCTCCGACGGTTTCACTCTCCATTTAGCTGCACACGATTGGTGTACATATCTTAACCGATTAATACGAATCAAGGTATGGAAAAAGAAATGATTAACAGATTGCGTTATCAAGATAAGCTTCTCAGCATCATTCAGTTTTGAAGAACCATGGAGAAGGGCTTCCTTGGCTGTCAATATTGCATTTCATTGGATAGTTTCTCTTTCTTTTGAAAAACACTTTCTGGGCTCATATGTAGGAGTGGCTGATAGTCCTTTCTCTCTAAGGCTATGAAGTCCAATGTCAAATTTGCATCCATCCATCTGCAGCCAAGACCTCAGATCTCAGAGCACCAACTGACATTCAAACTTCCTGTGACCAGACTTCATTTTCCTTTGCCCTGATTCTTTGATCTAGTTGATCCCATTGTTTGTATTTCTGTCACTTCTCTCAAAGGCGTGGGAGTGGGGTAAGAATAGGTTGCATAACACATCGCTCACTCAAGTGCCTGTTTCATTCTCTCTGTCTTTTCTGGGCTGGACCAACTTTAGCGTGGAGTAAGAGGGAAAGGAACCAACCTTATCTCAGACTCTTACTAGTACTCTGACCCAGCCTCACTTATGCTTGTCATCAGGAGCCCAGTGACCCATCTCCCTCACCAAGGTCCTTCTGTGCTCATTATGCTGATAGTATTCCAGTGAGAACTGTGTGGACACAAAGCCACATTGTCTGTCCTGATTTAGACCAAGGTCTATGGGATCAGTTGTACCAGAGGTGATGCCTTGAAGGAATGGCATAGGGAAACATCTGGAAACACATTTTGAGTGGAAGGGAGGGAGCAGGAAGATAAAGCGAAAGAGGGATTTGAATTTAAAACTGGGTGTCAGGTTAGGTCTTGACTCGAAGGACACAGTGGAGTAAACCTTGTGGACATTTGGGCAAACATTCCTGGTCAGAGAAAAAAAATAGAGCAGAAAAGAAACCGAGGGTGCGAAAGAATGTTTAGCCACAGCCCCTTTTGTAACATTACCAATTGTATTATGGGGCAGAAGGCTTGTGACTTCACCATTGCTGCAGCTACTGCTCTCATTGCTGTGGCAACAAACCTGATGGGAGGGAGGAGCGACTCATGTTGGCCGACAGCTTTCGGATGGTCCATTATGTCCACCATGATTGGGAGGGACAGTGGTGGAAGTGGGTGGAGACATTGGTGGCAGGATTATGAGGCTGGTTGCCCACACCTGGGTGGCTCAGGAAGAGGCGGTGCTGTGAGGCTAAGGCTCTCCCCAGCTGTCCACTTTCTCTGCCTAGGTACTACGTTCTTAATGTCTCCCATGCTCCCAGAACACCACCAGAACCTGGGGACAAGTTTTCAAACACATGAGCATGAGCCCATGGGGATATTTTACCTGCAAACCCTAACCACCATGCTGATAGAAGATAGCTCCTCATCTCACTGCCTTGGAGATAAAGTTCTCATGTGAATTATCCAGATTATAGTCAGAGTTCTCTCTCTTCAGGAAAGAGAAGAAATAAGAAAGAAGGGAGAGAGGCCCATGGAGTCAGAGAGGGAACACTTAAGACACATGAGAAGTGTGTTGCCCATGTGAGCCCATTGTGTGCTTGCTCATGGCCCTTGGCTCCTTTCTGCTCAGAGGCAGGACGTAAGTCCAGGACTAACTTGCTCACTGGAACCAGCAACAAGTCATTCTGGCTTCATGGCTCTCAAGCAAGCATAGCATGGTCTTCACACAGAAGCACTCAGAGCTGTCAGGAAAGAGGAGTTTCATTCCGGTGGCAGGCCAGAGAGTTCAGAGGAGCCTTGCCAGAGGTGGTTGAAGGCGAGAATCTTTGCACTTTGTAGGTATTTTCTTCTTTTTCTGCAGGTGATAGAACTGGCCCTGCTCCCCTGGTGTAGGCAGCTCACCTGCAGACTGCCTCCCCTAAGGCCACCGCTGCCAACTGTGGTCATGCCGCCAGTTCCTGTCAACAAGCCCCGAGGGAGTAGGAGGTCCAAACTTTCCTATTCATATGCTCAGGATTGGAGACATGGCTTCCACCTCTGACAATTAGTGTAGATGTGGCAGACATCCACCCCCCGGCCTAGGAAACAGCAGAGTGAAAAGCTAGAAGAAATGAAAGTCCTGCAGTGACCTGAGGAGGCGGAGCAGCTATTGGCATAAAACACTTGCCTTAGGACTATGTGCCAGTTAAAATGTGGGCTGGGCAAGATGGCTCAGTGGGTAAAGGCTCTTGCGTCTGGGCCTGATGGCCTGAGTTTGAATCATGGCCCACATGGCGGGAGGGGAGAATCGACTCCTGCAAGGTGACTTCTCACCTCTACATACATCATGGCAGCTGTACATCCCGTGTGTGTGCACACAAACGTATCCATACCAAAACAAACAAGCAAGCAAAGAAGCAAACAAACAACAACAACAAAAAACAAAACAAAAAGGGAAGAACAAACCTATGCCTGAAATACAGGGAATAATATTTGAGGACATACAAAATGCAGTTAAGAATACAATATGAAAACATGACTGCTAGTTAATTTTATCGTATGTATTGCAGCTCAGTACACATGAGGATTGTGAGCCTTGCTAGAAACAAGAAAACTTGGAATTTCAGAGATTTAATAACTACACTGAATCCACACACACACATACAAGATTTACAAAGGAGGTTCAGAAAAAATTTCTTTGTTCTGAAAGGAAGAAAGAAAGGAAGGAAGAAGGAAAGAAGGGAGGAAGGAAGGAAGAAGGAAGAAGGGAGGAAGGAAGGAAGAAGGAAGAAGGAAGATTGGATTATCACCTAAGTAAACTCTGGTATCTTTGAAAGTTACTTTTTCAAACCCAATTACCGTCTAATGCAATTATTATTAATTTGCTGTCTCAAAGCCCAAATTTGCTGCCTGTAAAGAGAAGGACTTAATGTGTAACGCAACTGACCAGTTGACTGAAGTCTCAGGTAAGTTACCTTTAACTATGACACAATCGGTATATATTCATTGTAAGTCTTTAATAAATGGTGGCTGTGTAGTTGATAGACAATGACTACCAGATATTTCAAGTGCTACAGTAGATACCTTTTGACAAGCGTAACCAATACCTATTCAAAAGACAGTATTTTTACCTCTTGGAAAGGTCTTTCTTGCTCTCTGCAAATTACTAGAGATGGCAGGTGATGCACGTGACACCCAGTGACAGACATACTGTTTCAGTTTGTAAGCCAGCCCTGTCATCTGCATCTCCATCAGTGATTCAGAGGACCCTTGGACATGCTTCTGCCCCCTTCTTCCACCCTGTGCCCACTGCCGAGCCTCCCTGTGCTCCCCATGGGGGTGACTCCGCTGGCCTCTGAAGCCTGGCTTCCTCTACTGGACCAGACTGCTACCTCAGCCTCCCTTCATCTTCTCTGAGCTTCCTCTATGCCCTCACCACTTCACTGCCCCCTGAGCAGGGTCCAGTCTGTTTAGCAGAGTCTGACTTTGGCACATGTCAGGTTCCACTTCTTCTGTGATACTTGGCAAGATGGGTGATGGCTTGCATGCTGCCTCGCGCCCCACATCCTGGCCTCCTTGCTCCCTTCTGTACTATTAGGGCCCCTGGTGGGCTTGGCTCAACCTCTCACTAATAAGTGTGGCCCCTTCCCCTTTTCCAGTCAGAAAGCATTGCTGGCAGACGTGGTGATTAAGCGTCTGTGACTACTCACTCTTCCCAGGACTAGTTTTTGTTTCCTGTTGTCTTGACTCTCACTGTGGCCTAATTTTGTAAAGAAGCCTCATTTCCCTTTATGCCGACTTTGAAGCCTTTGCCACTGCTTGTAGGAGCTAACTTCAAGAACGTAACTCCAGAGAACTGTTTGATTTGCATATTTCCAGGCTCTGTGTTTCCCCCAGGTCTCGTATGCAAATATGCTCTGTATCTGACTAGAGCCTCACTTTACTGAGAGAAGCATCCTTCTGAGAGACTTCATCCAGGTGTGGCAGTCTCAGAGCGAGGTGTGGATTCGGGCCAGTCACACGCCATGTATTATCATGCCTCTTTCAGAGGGTTTGTCTGGTTTCTTTCAGTGGCTTCGTTTGAGTTGGGTGGGCTCCCTGCTCCCAGTCTTCCTCAGGGATTATCACTGGAATAGGTGGTAAAGCTGTTTCTTCCATTAGGATGGTGGACATCCATGTTTAAATGCATGAGAAGGAGGAAATGGCCCCTTAGACCCTACTTGGGAGGTAGCTGCACCTCTCAGACCTGAGGGTGTTGATCTGTTAGGTTGACTTACATCAGTGATGTAGAAGCAGAGGGACAAGGAAATGTTATTTAAGGATAAAGTATTTGGTCTGGTGGCTTCAGGGCTGGGGAAGGGGCATGCAGAGCACAAGACACAGAGGGGAGCTATGGCAGTGAGCTGTTCAGTGAGTCTCGGGGTCTGTGAACTCTAGATGAGGGGCTGAGGAGAACCCCGGCCACACATCTTACTATAGGCTGTTCTACTGATAGATATTTCTCACGGAAGCTGGGGAGCAGAGGGTGTGGTGACTGAGGCTCAGCACCCTTCTCCACTAAAGGAGAGTGACCCACAAGGACACAGGCATGAGTAACAGGGCTGGAGGTGGCAAAGGAATGACTGAGCTGGGGCCAGGCAGTGCAGAGTGTTCATGTGCACAGCACTCCCACAGCATTCAACCTGCTGAAGCATTTGGGGAACAAACTCCAGCTGTGCTCAGTCCTCTACCTCTTCCCCATGGTGAGGATGCTGAGCCAGAGTTCTCCAGAGTTCTGTCATGGCTGAGAAGCAGCTAGAATTGTAGCATCCAAACCTTCCTGCCATCCTTCCTCCCTCCCTTCCTTCCTTCCCTCCCTCCTCCCTCCCTTCCTTCCTTCCCTCCTCCCTTCCTTCCTTCCTTCCCTCCTTCCTCCCTCCCTTCCCTCCTTCCTTCCTTCCTTCCTTCCTTCCTTCCTTCCTTCCTTCCTTCCTTCCTTCCTTCCTTCCTTCCTTCCTTTCTTTTTTTCTTTCTCTCCCTGCCCCTCCCACGGTGGCTCTTTGCCATACAGACCAGGCTGACTTCGAACTTGCAGCAATCCTCCGGTCTCTGCCTCTAAGTTCTGGGATTGCCGTGCCCTGGCCTCAGGCACATGTGTAGCTAGAAGCACACACATCTAGAGAGCTGTGTAGGAGGAGAGATCTGTGAGTGATCTGTGAATCCCGTAATGTTTTTCATTCAGCTGGAACCAGGAAGCCCTGTAAGTCTGCTGCAAGAATCAGGCTGGGTTTTCGCGTTGTGCTATTTTCTTTCACTTTACTTTATCTTGTTTCATGACTGTAGAGCCAGAGTTTCATGTATTCTGTGCTCAGCTCAGACCTGCTATCTACCCCAGGATAGCCTTGAGCTTCTCACCCTCCTGTTTCAACACCCCAAGTGCTGCGATTACAGGATTGTGTACGGTATACCTGTCTGATCTTTACTCCCCATTGTTTCCCAATCAAGGCTGCAAGATGACCTTGTGCCTGTCTGCAGTGCCTCCTCCAGTCCACGGTGCTGGCTGGGATACTGAAAGCTGACACTTATCACAAGATAGCTTTGTTGTAGGCACAGGGCTAAATCCACACAGGCCTGAGTTACTGGATAAGGACACTGAGAATGCGGTTCCTGTGGCTTTTTCCAAGGACACAGGTTTCATGGAGGTAGCATAGGTGTATCTCCAGGCACAAAGCCCCCAGAGTTTTACTAAACAATATGCCTTCTATTGATAAAAGTAAAACAGGAATGCTAAGTAAGTTTGCTGCAGGATTAGGTCCCAGGGGTCTGTTTTGTTGAATAATTATGTTTTTATCAGTTAAAACACATTGTCTTAAAGTCTAGGCATATGGAAGGAACGGTCAGTGAACATTCTTTTAGAGTCAGAGAGTACATGTTTCAGTCTTTGTAGGCTGCTGGACTCCATCCCAATCATTCCATGATGCTTCTGTATCAAGAAAGCAGCCGGAGAGACCATGTCAATAGATAGGTGTGGCCAGAGACACCATGTCAATCAACAGATGTGGCTGTCCTGCAAGATGCTATGAAATAAGAATTTCATGGAAATATTCCTCCCCTTTCCCAGGGCCACTAAAAATGTAAAAACTATGCCAAAAGTGTTTACTGAGGCTATATGAAAATTAGAAAATGGGAAGATTTGAGTGAGAGAGAGAGAGAGCAAGAGCCTTGATAGTACTTTGAACAATATATTTCTCGACTCTGGAGAGAGAGAGAGAGAGAGCGCCTTGATAGTATTTTGTACAATAAATTTGTTGACTTTGTAGATTCCTCCATGGTTTCTTCTTAAAAGTTCTTGCTTGCTTGCATTCCTGCCTTGACTTCCCTCGGTGCTAAACTATGACCTGGAAGTGTGCCAAATAGAAAGAAAGCTAGAGCAGTAGACTTCAGCCAGTTGCTTTGCTCCTTAGATTTTTCTTTTGACCATGAGTGAAACGGTTTGGGGAAGTTTGGTGTGGCTCATGTCACACAAGTATATTATTTACCTGTTTTTTTTTTCCTGTGACTGTCTGGTAATTCCACTTTGCTGTGACCTGTGCCACTGAGCTATCCAGAAAAAAAAAAAGGAGCATATTCTCTTGTGTCTATCCCAAACAACAGGTCCTCGCTTCTGAGAGCATGAATGATGGAGTCTTTGTAGTAAATGATGGGTGTCGTGATCTGTCATGTCAACCAGGTCAACTCTGTCTGGAAATGCCTCCTATATTAGGGCTCCACAGATAAATAGGATTAGTAGTATACACTAGGAAGCAGTTAGAAGCCCTAGAGTCCAAACGTCTGAGAAACAGAGCCTCTGATGCCAGGGCAAGGATGAGATGGATGTCTCAGCTCCAGAAGAGAGCAATGTACCCATTCGTTCACCTTCCTATACCACCCAGGCCTCCACAGATCAGATGGCCCTTGTGCATGTTGGTGAGGGCCATCTCCCTCACCCATTACCAACTACTGATGCAAACGTCTTCTGGAAACAGCCTCAAGGATACACTCAGAAGTGATGTGTTATCCAGCCATCAGGGCCGTCAAGTGGTCAAAGTATATCAGCTGTCACACCGGGCTTTTGTTAATGATACTAACCCATCATTCTGCTGGTATTAATTATGACTATTATTATGTGACCATGGAAGACTTGATTCTTTCCTAAGGGGAAGAAGGCTCCAAACCCTGTAATTTGTTGAACACATCTACCATCCTGATCTAGTTGGATGGAGACATGTCGACAGGAAGACTAGGAGAGACTGGTGTTTTAGTTGCCAACGTGTCCGTCAGTGATGCAGCAGCTGCTCATTATTGGCAAAGTTTAGCCACACCTGCGTGGAAGCGATTGGCACCAGAAACTAGAACAAGACAGCTTGGGTGACAAGTCCAAGAACATAGTCATTAAGATCTTGTATCACATGTAGCCCTGGGTATGAGGTAAGATTGGGTAAAAAAAAAAAAAAAAAAAAAACGAATGTACTTAAAACCTTCTATAGCCTCATGTACTTGTCTGTAAATAATAATGTTGGCAGTTTGATTGCTGGATGGTTGTGAGGGTTGAAAAAGGATTGTTGCATTTGGAGCCGTATCTACTGCACACGACTGCCGAATTCTATAGAATTGTTATGAACATGCACGCGTGTCAAACACACTCCAATTTCTTTTTAAATGTGAAGAAGTAATTCAGAAGTGTGAAGTGATTTTTCTCAAGGTCGCACAGCCACAAAAGATAGAGGAAGGGAGGAAGAGGGAGTGAAGGAATGAGAAAGAGAAAACAAGAGAGAGAGAGAGAGAGAGAGAGAGAGAGAGAGAGAGAGAGAGCAAGAGTTCAAACTTGAACCCTTTAAAAATTCTTATAAAAATATCTGCAAACAAAACAGAACAAAACAAAACAAAAACCACACACCAAAATTAACCAGCTTCAAAACCTATACATCTCAGTGACCTGATATATATTTCAGTTCACTGAACTGTATATCAGCTGATGAACATACAATATACAGATACAAAATACTGTATACAATGTATACAATATATACCACAATAGAAGAGCTGTTCTGAAGCTGTGGTTAAGTGCATTGTTGGGAGCCACGGCAGAGGATGCAGTCAGCATTGGGGCTTGAGGAGTACAGCCTACCATTTCCAGGGGATTGTCTCCTGAGTAGTCCCTGTGCTGCTGCTGCTGCTGCTGCTGCTGCTGCTGCTGCTGGACTCTGACATGCTGACTACTATTAGAGTCATTTATTTCTCTGGTGGTACAAGAATTCTGTGGGGTCTTCAGTCCCTCACTACTATTCATAACAACAGAGATGATTTTCTGACGGGGCAATGCCACTCAGCTGAATTGATGGTTTAATTGAAACTCCAGAAGGAATGACTGGGAGACGTGATGGTTGACAGGACTAGGTTAATGTGTTTTGCCAGCTAATCTGGGGAAAGCAAAACTTAGTCTTGGTTGCTGAGGACTTGCTAGATCAGGAAGCAAATATAAAGGAAATGAAGTTGCTAGGGCCCACAGGTCTCTGATTAATAGATGCAAGTGAGTTTCAGTGCCCACTGTTCAGTTTGATCAAACTTGATTTTCCTTGTTTTCACAATTATTATTATGAATTTGATGATGCACCTTGAAAACATAAAGGCGATGGAACAGATTTTCTTCTTTATATGATAAAGAAAAAGTAAAATATTCTCTTACTTGTGATCTTTTGATTAGCTTTAATAGAAAAATAATAGGATGCTTGATTATTTTTGGTTACCATAAACTACAGCCTAATGAGGAAATTGGCTAAGAGAAAATACTTGACTTCTATCTATGGGAACAGAACATATGAGAGATTTTTTGTTATGTATGGGTGTTTTCATGGTAACCTGTTTAAGGACTTTGTTCGGAAGGTATATAAGCTGTACATGGGCTTTGTGGAATGCACAAGGTTGAATGAATCCACAAGGCTTCATCTACAAGGCTGTTTGCAAGATGTATGGGTGAGGTGTATGTGTGCTAAAGCTTACAAGGTGTAGGTGTGGATGTGGTTTGTGTGTGTGTGTTGAAACTTGCTTCATCCATAATATGTATGAATGTGTGAATGAATGTGTAATTATAGGAAATGAGAAGAATAAGATTGTTGAAGTTTGTCTTCTCCCACAAGAGGTGCATGTATGTGTGTAAAATTAAATTGTATAGAGAGGAAAAAGTTTGAATTGTACAGAGAGCGAGAGGAGAAGGAAAAAGACTGAATAAAAAGAAAAGTCTGATGCCATCTAGAAAAAAACTGAATAGAGAGAAAAGTCTGGTGCCATCTAAAGAGAATGAATAAAAAGAGCTGAGATTTTCATTCAAGAAAAACGTGTGCACGATTTTTCACTGACTCCACACACACCTCCTCCAAGCCCTGACCTGCCAAGACTGGAATCTGGTGGTACATAAAATAAATATTCAGTAGTGAAAGTGTAAAATACAATGCAAAGCTCCACGGAGTATTTTTAAGGTTTCTTATGTATTTTATATGTATGTATGTTTATGTGCATATCTGTATGTGTACCACATGTGTGCAGTGCTTGAGGAGGCCAGAAGAGGGCGGCAGATCATCTGGAACTGGAGTTACAGTTGTGAGCCCCCATGTGGGTATTGGGACTACAACCTGGTCCTCTGTAAGAGCAGTCAGTGTTCTTAACAGCTGAGCCATCTCTCCAGACACACAGACTGGGTCTTCTAAGTACAATGAAGTAGGTTCATTTATCTAAACAAGAACAGTGACATTCCACATTCATGTCAGAATTAAACTCTGAATGAAAACTAAAAGATCCTGAACCATGCCTGGATTTTCTTGAGTTCAGATTCTGTTGGACTATCTGTCAGTGCAGGCTGGCCCTGTTCTTGTTTCCCTTCTGCCTGGAGGATGCAACTTCTTTAGGGAGATTGATTTGTGACTCCTGTCATCACAAGACCATCCATCTCAATGTAACTATGTGATTTGGGTGAGCAGGAGCTAAGCCATTTTGCCAGAAAAATGATTAAGACATACTCCAGGAATATTGTGAGTTTATCAGGAAAATCAATTCCTCTAACAAGGAAGTGAGTCACTATCGATTCCTTCCCCTCTAATTAGACTCAGAGCCCTGATAGCTTTTTGTGAGTGATGGCAGTTTGCTTTCAACAAATTATATTTTTCACTTTGCAGTGGAGTGTACCATGCTTTCAAATGCCTGTACCTCCTCTGTGCCCCGTCTCTTGTTTCTTCCAGTTCTTGAAGGTTAATGTGGGAGCTTTAAGATACTTGCCATGGTGGTGTCAGGACGCCATCGGGCAATCTCTGGGTTCCTGTGAGGTGCAGGCACATGGAGACGGAGAGAGGGTGGATGCAGAGGACAGGTGGTACACAATGATAGCTAAGAACAGTTCATATGTGACTCTAGGGGTCAGGGAAGTAGCATGCAAGCAGCTTTCAAGCCAACGTGTCTGCAAGCATGTGCTACATAGCATGTAACTATGAGAGAAGCCAGTATGCTTCCTAGCGTATGTGCTGTGGTTTGGAAATGAATCAAGCCCCACGGGATGTGTGTAAACACCTGGAGGCCAGCTGGTGCTGATGTTTGGGCGGGTTATATGGCCTCGAGGAGGTGGGACCTTGGTGGAGGAAGTATATCATTTGGGGCAGGGCTTCCTGGATCCCAGGTCAGCCCCAAGGTTCCCGATGTCACGCCTTTCCCACTATCATGGACTACATCCGCCCTGGAGCTGTGAGCCCAAATGAACCCTTTTCCTCTTACATTGCATTTCGCTCTACCTTGCAGATAAGGAATCGTTGACTCAAAAGGCCTGACAGGACTAGATCCTGCCTATTTGCAAGGAAGACCTGTTGTCAGTGTTGGTCCTCAGGTGCCTTCTGGAAGAAGAGTTCTGAGTGGCATGTCTGCCTGGTCAGAGCGGTGCTATGGTTCAGAGGCACGGGGCACAGCATGACAGTCACATGACCCCTGCTAGCGCCTGTTCCTGTGCCTGGCGCCTTGGCACCCGCCAAGTCAGCCAGTCAGGTGGTGCCTATTGAACCACAGTGAAATTGCAAACCAAGGCCTGAATTTCATTTTAAATTTATCCGTAGCAGAGGCTTGAGCCTTGGATAACTGCCCATGTCAGGACTATGAAGATGGTCTTGGAGGCAGCCAGGTCACAGAACCTCTTTGTTCCTCTTTCCGGTGTGGCTCCATTGAATAAATCTCCTTTTCCTGCTTCCCTCCGTTACTTTGTCTCTTTAATTGGCCTATTAAAGATGGTGGCTGAGTTTGGCGCATTAGCTGCAAGGCTCTGACCCTGACAACTCTGGTGGCAACTTGAATGAAGTGTGGCTGGTAGTTAATAATGATCCTCTAATGCTGACCACTCACAGGACACGTGCACCGGGCTGGTGTCAGATGACAGGGACATATGAGGACCCTGCACCTCTTGACTTTTCTGTAAATCTAAAATTATTCTAAAGCAAAGCTGATCTGAACACGAAACAGGGGCCGATAAGGTCCGAAAGTGTCTGGAAGATGCCTGGCAAGCCTGGTGGAGTGAGAGCAGAGCTGGTCCACGGGGACGTACCGGCTCCTGAACAACTCTTGTTGCTGACCTTGCGGGTGTCCACGGCCGGCTTTTAATGTCCCCATTTCTTTCCCTGAGTAATACACACGTATTACGAATTTCACTGAGCATTCTCAGTCCTTATTCTTCATTTTACTAGCTGGTCTTTCATCACTTGAAGTATCATAATATTTGTATTTAACTTAGTAAGTCAATGACACAATTTGTTAACTACCAAGTATTCAATCTTTTTTTTTTTTATGAAAAGAAATTGCCGTTAGATCATATTTGCTCATATTTTCATGAATATTTCTGCACCGATATTCCAAAAGTTGCTTACGTTATTCTATTTTGTGCTGGTTTTTACGGGTGCTGTTTATACTTTGGAAATATTTCTTCTTTCACTGTTTTCCTCAAATTTCTAAATGATCTATAGCTAGAAAATGTTAGTTAGTGGCTTTGAATTTTCAGTTTCTGTTGCAGTAAGGGCCAGGCATGGTGGTGCATGCCTTTAGACCCAGCCCTAGAGTCCCTGCAAGTGCCTGCATATGCACATGCCTGCCAGAAGCCAATGTCATGTGTCCTCCTCGGTTGCTTTCCACCTTACTGTTTAAGAGACAGGGTCTCCCACTGAATCTGTAGCTCTCTGATTCAAGAAGGCTGGCTGGCCAGTAAGTTCCAGGCATCCACTTGTATCTGCCTCCCCAGTATGGGGGTTATAAGCATGAACTCCAGTGTCCAGCGTTTTAACATGCATTCTGGGGGATTGGAGTCAGGTCCTCATGACTGTGTAGCAAGCATCTTACTAATCCAGCAAACTTTCCAACCCCAAATGTCCATTTTTAAGAGCTGCATGTGTATGATGTATATTTTTACATAAATGTATGTGTGTAATTATGTATATATACGTACACTTTTAAAAATGTCTCATCTTCTAGTGAGATACATTCAGAAGTACTGATGGTTAAGGCTTCAGCATAAACTGTGAATCTGAATTCAGGTCCTCATGTAGAGTAGCAAGAGCTCTGAGGCTTCTCCCCAGCCTCCCATCTAACCCACCTAGCATCTCTCTTTCTCCCCATCTTCCCCCCGGGCCATCTCCTGAGCTCCCGTTTTGTGCGTGTCCTTAATAAGCCATGGGAAGAATGTAATTTTACATTTACAGACTGGAGTGTCTTGCTCCCACCCTGGGTGACATACTCCAGTATGCTTTGATCTGTGTTGGCAGAGCAGATGCGGCATGTTCTCTCTGGTTCCCCATCGCTGTGTGGCAGCATGCCGTGGCTGAGTGGATGTAAGAAGACGAATCGGCCGTAAGACTTTACAAAACCTACTTTCAGCATGGTCTGCGCAAAGAGGGAACATCTTGTTACAGAGACTCTGGGGAAAGCTTTGCCTTTGCAAGGGGGAGTCTCTGCTGTGTGCTGTGAAGAAAAGCCGTGAAGGACTGTCTGTAGTTCTCTAGAACTTGGGAAATAACAGTCAGGATTTAACAGAGGGAACCTGGAGGTGTAAAAGGACCCGCAAGTCTGTGATTCAAAAACATAATTAGGGACCGGCTAGATGGCTCAGCAGGTAAAGGCCCTTGCTGCCAAGTCTGATGATCTGAGCTTGATCCCTGGAACCCACATGGATGAAGGAAAGAACACACCCCATAAGTTATTGTCTGACTTCCATACACACACACACTGTGGCACACGCACACCTACACATGTACACACACATCCACATGCTAAGTAAATGTAAAATATTAAAACTATATTTACTGGACACACATACACACACACACACACACACACGCTTAAGGAAAGTATGTGAATGTTGTGTAATGTGTAGGTTATCCAGTTTTCAAAAACTGAATATGCCCATACAACTAGTCTCAGATGAAAAAGCACGGCACTGGGCCTCCAACCCCTTCTCGGGCTCTAGTCCAGACGTTACCCCACGCCCTCCACACTCTGCTACCCTCCTGACTTTTAACAGTGCAGATCAGTACTGGCTCTTGGCCCTTTCTATAAACTGTACATGCTTTCTGCGTCTGGTTTCTCTCATATTTCTTCGTGGCTGCTGTTCTTATTGTTTCATGTGGTTAACGACTCTGGTAACATTAGCTAGTGCACACGTAGTATTCTAGAAGGTACTATGTATTGAGGTATGCTTCACATTTGGATCTATACAATATCGAAGAAAAAAATGACAAGTTTTTATATTATTCTAGAAGTGTGACTATTTTAGTCTCGTTTGTGTTTCGTTCTGTTGTGATGAACAGCAGAAAGCAATTTCATAGAGAAAAGCGTTAATCTAGCTTGCATTTCCAGGTCACAGTCCTTTACTACAGTTAAGTCACAGTGACAGGAGCTTGAAGCAGTTAGTCACCGCATACCCACAGTCAAGTTCTTGAAGAAAGAAATGAAATGTAGGTGTGTGTGCTTGCTAGGTTGTGCTCAGCTCTATTGCTCCTTGCGTAGGGGATGGCGCTGCATACGGAGGGGTGGGTCTTCCCATATCAGTTGACTTAATTAAGCCAATACTCCACAGTCATGCCCACAGGTCAGGCCAATGTAGGCAATCTCTTATTGAGACTCTCTTCCAGGTGATTCTAGATGATGTCAAGTTGACAGTTACAGCTAACCGTCACAAGGACAATCTTGTCCTCAGTTTATATAACTCTTCATTCCAGATACCCTTCTTGTTCCACAAACTGTTCTCAGGGGTCAGGACTAGTGACATAGACTCACAGGCTCCTTATGTTATCTGTATTTCAGTGTGCCTCTTTATTGCTTCTAAACTACAAATCTGAATGTAACACTTGTTTGTAACCTTTGATGGGATCCTGTCTGGGAAAGCAGTATAAAGTTAGTCCTTCTTAATCTGCATTTTAGAGTATTAAGAATGAAGACAACAAGGAATGGAAAATCAGTCTCTGTGTGTGCATGTGTGTACCCACATGGGTCTCCATCTCCCCAGTGCTTGGATTACAAGGTGAGAACACCCCAGCTGGCTTTTTACATGGGTCTTAGGGATGGAACACTCGTCCTTGTGCTTATGCAGCAAACACTTTACCAACTGAGCTGTCTTCTCAGGCCCCCAGTCTCACTCTGTAGCAAAATTAAGACATGTTTAAAAGTTGCCTGTGGTCTGCAAATCAATCTCAGAAGAAGAGTGGAGTAAGGAGACTGGAAGACTGGAAGTAGCCAGAAAGGCTGAACAGGACCGCTCCTTGAGCTATCTCCAGAGGCAGAGCCGCCAGTCCCATCTGCAGCAGCACGCACTGGGCCAAGGCTAGCAGCGGGAGTGTTTCTTCCTCCAAAGGGATCACATGGGAATCAGTTAATGAAGCAGTTATTCAAAGAATCTCACAATGTGAGCAGGTCACAGGTCCTGATGCTGGTTGACTTGGGAATAAATTTAAGTTAAAATTTAGCACTTTACAGGACAAAAGCCTGATTCACAAGAACCGTGAGAGCCGGTTAAGTGGTATTGGCAATAAAGTGTCCGCTTTTAGCTGTTCTGGGAGAAATCTAACCCTTCAAATGAGACCGGCAAATAAAGACTCCAAACAGAGTCTTTCACAAAACTCTACACGTGAAATAAAGGAATCAGAATAACAGCAGTAGATGATCGAAAAATAGAAAACATTCCAGATAGAAATGATTTATGGCCATAAATGCCTCAGTCTGCAAAGCACTTTCTGTAAAAGTGTGAAGATTTAAGTTAGAACCACAGAGCAACAAGAAATGAAATAAGAAAGTGACTTCATTACGTGAGACAGTAAAGGCCAGCACAGGTGAACTGTTAATCACCACAGAGATCCTTGGAAGGCACTTGGCTGTGCTTGGTTTGTGTATTCCAGTGGCAAATGGGAGGAGATGCCTTTTGAGTTGGGGGTACTGATAAGTCACTGCCTATAGCCTTCATTCTGGCCATACTGAGTTTGAATCCAAGTCTAAGGCCTAGGACACAAGTATTTCTACATGTTTAATTGCTCACTATTACAATTCAGGCTTGACTTCAGACTTTGGGATGATCTGAGGATTACAGAACCACACTGAAGGAACAGATTTTTTTTTTTTTAATTCAATCGTGGGTAACTATTGTCACCAAGTATGTAGCTTTTTCCACCCAAGAGGAAGCCTCTGTCTACTTATCCTTCGAATCTGTCTGGGCATTTGACTTTTTGATTCCTAGAAGGTGGAGACAATGTCATTGTGCCAGGCCAGGCCTAGTTCTCCAGGGACAATGCAAATGCCCGCAAGTGTGTTAACATCAGATAGGTTATCAGACGGAGCTGGCATTGTAGAGAGAGCACCGAGTCACCATCAGTGTCTCAAAGCCGCTGCCAGAGGGGTGAGCCCAGGACTGGTCCTGGCCCACTCCAGGCATTTTCAAGTTTTCTACCATTCTGTTTGGGAATAGTGAGCACATTTTAAAATTATTCGATATTCTTTAATGTGTCTAGTCACATTCCAGACAGGAGGCTGATGTCCTTCTGTAAGCAGTTGTCAGCAGGACTAACGTGTATGACAGCTACTCACCCTGAGTATCTGGGTGGGAAGACCTGGGGCAATGTCTTTGGATTCCCGGGCTTTGCTCTCTGACTGTGACATGAAGGGACACGGCATCTCCGGGTTCCTGCGACAGGGTCCACTCCCAGAAGCTCCTGATTACACTGCCTCACTCCTCAGCTCACACATCAGCGTGGTTCTGTTACAATGAGAAGTGATTTCTACCTACACATTTACATGGTTTCATTTAGTTTTAATTACACTAATTACTTATGAGCCAGTAATTTACCTTTAGTGAACAAAGGACAGTTCAGATATTAAAAATCACTTATATTCCAGTATTGAAACACAAATATTCTTAACAGTGCTATCAGCCTGTGTGTGTGTGTGTGTGTGTGTGTGTGTGTGATAGGTCTCATATATCTTGTATGTACTCAGTATATAGATAAGGATGACCCTGAACTTGGGATCCTCCTGCTTCAACTCCTGACTGCTGGGATTACAGGAGTGAAGCACAACAATGTCAGGTGTCACAGGGTGCTGGGGTTAAACCCAGGTCTTCGTGCTTACTAGGTAACCACCCTACCACCTGAACCACATCCTCAGCCCTCACCCAGATATGTGTATCTTCAACACTAGGACGGTAGCATGCCTGTTGCTCTACACATGATTCTTCCTGTAGGAGGGTATCTAGGTCTGCAAGGTAAATTGGAGCCGCATGAAATCTTACACATACCTGTGATTTATTGATTTTCCCATCTACCGTGACATATATGGGCTACTGCTAATTTTTACTCATCAATAATGCAATGCCCAGAGCCAAATTTCCTAAATTTTGGAAATATGTTTTTGAAAAAGTAGATCACCGAGCAGATCTCTAATGAGGAATTTTGCCCAGAAAACCACAAAATCAGGCTATACTTTTAGATGCTTCATTTTGGAATCATTTGTTAGTCACCATTTCCTAAATTCATGGGGCACTGGAAAATTCTGAAGACACAGACAGCCTCTAGACCCCCTACTGAAACTAATTAAAGGAAGGGTCTCCAGGGTAATCTCCAGATGCATAGCTTGGTAGAAGTTTGCAGAGCTAGTTTCTGACTAGTGTATTTGTTTATTGACCCAATTAGAAAAGTGCCAGAAATAAAGCAGTTTCCAAACCCTGTTCCCATTAGCTGCAGATGCTGAGAGTTCATAACTCCAAAGTACATTCTACGATCAGTAAGAATGGATGTCTAGAGACATGCCCTCCTGTTTTATTTCCAGACAGGCGTCAGGATTTTATTTTAGCCTCAGAAGAGAAAACGTGCATGTGTGTGCAGAGACAGCTCAGCAGTTAAGGGCACTCACTCCTCTTGCAGACAACCTGGGTTCTGAACCTCATAACCTCTCGTAATTCCAGTTCCAAAGGATCCAACGTCCTCTTCTGGCCTCCTTGGGCACTGCATGCATGCGGTGCACATGTGTACACACAGGCAAAACACTCACATACATGAGAGAAAGAAAGGAAGGAAAGAGGGAGAGAGGAAGGAAGAAAGGGAGGGAAGGAGGGAGGGAGGAAGGGAGGGAGGAAGGAAGGAAGGAAGGAAGGAAGGAAGAGCTATCCTGCAGGAGAAACCACGGAATGAAAGCACTCACAGGCCAGAGACATGAACACAGAGCACATATGCTCCTCCATCTCTTGCAAGTTCCCTCCTCCCACACCTCAAATACATTTTTTCCTGACTCCAGAGAGATGCGCCTCTCTCACACATATCAGGTCAGTTAAAGACTTTAAGCCTTTGGGTCAATGATGATTTAAAATATAAACTTAGCCATCTCTTTCCTTGCCTGCCATTTTCATTGCCTTGTGAGGTCTTTGTGATCAAGATCTGTGTTCCATAGCTTTGACTTCATGAGACACACAAGAATTGTCATTGTTGGCTGTGCGTTGGGAATTGAATTATATGCATGTGGTTCAGTAGTTGTTAGATTCTTTCTTCTTGTTGCCTTTACATTCTTGGTTGTCAATAGAAAAACAGAAGTCACGTTTCTCTGTTCAGGGTGGTTTGGAAGCATGAAATACATGTCAGGTCATCATTTTCTCTTCTGGGTGATCATATGGAGACCAAGTATTGGTACCTTAGATGTTGAAGCCAGAGAAGGCAGGAGCAACAGTTCTATGTCAGTGTCCCAGCATGCAGCTGATGAAGACAAGTTACAGATCTGGGTCTCTGGAATGTAAGACGCTTAGTTTTGCCATCAGGGAATTGTCAGCCCTGTGTGAGTTGGATGACAATGTTCTCAGAGGTAGGGAGAACCTGCATGGCGAGAGTTGAGTTTACAAGTTAAGGGGGCAGTGAGAAGGTCTGAGCGTACTGGGAGGGAAGGTGGCTCCAAACTTGTCAAAGAGGTGCTTGTCCCAAGCGCATCCAGAAACAGCAGAGAACTGGATCTGAAGATGCCACTCTGTCTGTGATCATCTCAGCAGAAATCTGTGCTGCAGATTAGAGGATTCCTGATGTCTGATGTTGGGAACTCACCAGCTGTTGTGGATCCGGGTATTGTGTGAAAAACTGGGGGTAGAGGGCTGGCACTGACCTTGAAAGACTGAGGAGGACACAATTTACACCACAGCAAAAAAGTTAGGTGTCAGGAGAGAAGCACTGAGGGACTGAGGGCCCACTCAACAGGAGAAGGAAGCACTGGGTGCCATCTTGGGTAGGGTAGTACCATTTGGTAGATGAGCAGTCATTGTATATGATGCTTTGTGTGAGGAAATACAGGGAGAAGGACACAATCGAGTTCTTCAAGGAACTCCCAGCATAATAGGAATGACACAAATATTCACCAATGTCCTACTTAGACCATTAACACGGCAACAGATGAACTACAAAACCGAGGCCTCTTAAAAAGAACAGAAGTTCCCCTATAGCACCAGGCAGAGCCATGGAGGCAGAATGGAGTGACTGTGTGTCTACAAAGGGGACTTTTAGATCCAGGGTCCATTCATGGCTCAAGGAGATTGGTAAGTAGAGCAAAAATAGAACAAAAGAAAATGAATGAACAATTTTCCCATGTGGTGCCAGCCTTCCCTCCCAAATTTGGACAGGAAGGATCATGTCGGGTAGGAAGGCCCTGATTCGCTCTTCTCAGCAGAATAACTTTATGCCACTATGATGAAGGTTCTTCCAATCTTATCCTTAGATCTGGGCAGCATCTTCATCCCCACTCACTGGGCCTGTGTCCTGGGAACTCTATCCTCATGAGGGTGACTTCAGGTCTGACCTTGTTCCTTCAGTAGGAACCAACACTCTCTTGCTTTCTGGACCTTAGTCAGCTTTGGGGAGATTCCAATAAGATGTCTGAAGTCTATTAAGGAGCTGGAAAGCCACCACAGGGGGTGTTAATAAAGTTTATACAATCCCTGAAGGCAGATGTCATCTCTGGTCACTGTTGTTGTTGAGCCCAGAGCCCATTCAAGGACGTGCTCCATAACCAGTAGAGTCGGACAGCCAGGGCACATGGCCCTCCTTGAGAAGTCAGACATGTGGACGTCTGGCTTCTTTCTGCCACATTGTAAAGCCTGGCCATGCCTCTCTAAATGCTTAATAAAGTGCATCAGCTTTATTCTGTCAGATGGAGAGAGCATGCCATAAATGAGGCTGTCACTTAAATGCATTCTTTGCTCAGGGATTATCAGCAGGGAAGGGCTTCCTGCAGGGCGCTCTCTAGATCTGACAGGTCTAGCAGTGCATGGCAGCAGCATTCTCTCTGCAATGATAAACTACCTTAATCATGTTGTATTTCAAGGAAAATTTGTCAAGATTTAGTGACCTGAATCTTAGACCTTCCCACAAATCCTAGAACTGTAGTCTTTTCTTCCCTCTCCCCAGATTCTACCTCAGGCCCTAACAAATAATACCTATGTATTAGTTGGATGGTTTAAAAAAAAAAAACCAAACCAAAACAATATATATATGGCTCCCACCTATGATGTGCTCACAACTCTGTCCTGGGTGGAGTGTGAGTCCACATCCTCCTGTGTTTATGTCACACAGACACCTTCTCACCACGTGGTGGCTGTTAGGCTAGTCGGGGCTCCCACTTTACCCCGTTGATTTCTCTAAGGCATGGCCAGGGTGGAAATACCTAATAATTATCCACAGCAGTAGGCAAGTTCTTAGGTTGGCCTAGTCACCTCCATTTATGTTCCACATGAAGTCAGCACTGCCTGTAGCCATTTCTGAGGCCAGCTTGCTAAGAGCTGTGAGCCATAGGGTGAGAGCTTGCCTGGCCCGAAGCCCCGCTAGTCCCACCCTTCCCTGACACAAGACTGGATTTTCTGTTTGCCGTCTTCAGTCGATGCCCCGTTGAAATTCATGCGCTGCAGAATCATGTGAAGAAGACGGCACTGCAGGGTGTTCAAGTCCAGCTGAAAACACGGCCTGGTCTGTGCTCTTCTAGGAATAATAGGTCCATAGCTATCATGTTTCCGAGGTCACCTGAGTGAAAGACATATACACGAATATACACACATGTATGTAAACATTATAATAGTCAGAACTCTCTAGGTGAGCAGACCAGTAGGGTAAATAGATAAACCTGGTTTTGTTAGGCTACATAATACTGATTGAGTAGTCCTGGAATGGCCATCTTCATGGTGGAGAGGCTGAGAATCAGGTGTTTGCTCGGCCCGTGAGCCTGGAAGCCTCTGAAGAGTCTCAGCTTGGTGCTGAGAGCCTAGAGGATTCCTGGAGATTGGCCTTTGATCATCAGTCCCTGATGGAAGCCCAAAGAAGAGGCTGCTGGGTTCTGATATCCAAATGAATGTGCAGTATCAGCTGCAGTGACGGGGTGGATAGACTCACCTGTGAGGTAAGAAGGCGATGAAGTAAAAAGCAAAAGCTTTCCTCTCAATCTACCTTTTGATTGGGCTGCCACATGAAGGGACACTTTGCATTGAAAGCGGGAATTTTTATTTGAGCTAACCGGATCAAGAAAATGTCTCATAGGCGAGTCTCACGGCTTATCTTTCCACTGATTCTGGATCCTGTGAAGCTGACAGCTGAGATGACCCATCAGACACCATCTTAGTTACTTTTCTCTTGCTGTGAAGACACCAGGACCAAGGCAACTTAGAGAAGAAAGAGTCTCTCTGGGCCTTACAGTCCCAGAGAGTTAGAGTCCATGACGATCACAGCATGGAGCACAGCAGCATGCAGGCAGGCACGCGTGGTACTGGAACAGTAACTGAGAGCTTACGTCTTGACCCATAAACACAGTCAGAGAGAGGAAGACACAGGGGTTGGTGTGGGCTTTTGAAACCTCAAGTCCCATCCCCAGTGACACACCTCCTCCAACAAGGCCACACCTCCTAATCCTTCCAGAAATGTTCTACCAAGTGGGGGCCAAGTATTCAAACATAGAGCTTATGGTGAGAATTCTCATTCAAACCACCACATACACATACAAGCACATGATGTTAGAGAATATGACTCACCGTGATTTCCCTCTGCTTCCCTATGCCGTTAAGACAACTTGATTCTAAAATAAGCAAGCCTTAACTATGTTTGACTGATTTAAAACTATGAAGAAAATCTCACTTAGGCTATATTTAAAAATGCCCAAATGTGTAGTTCATCTCCTCCTTGATTCTAAGCAGAATATTTCATGTGCATTTTCATAGTTTTTCCAGATTAATTACAGGCTCTGTTATCCAGATTAGATAGTTGGCTCAGTATCTTATAAATTAATAACATCTCGTTTGCGGATTTACTTTTATTATTATGCAGCTGTGCATGTCTGTGTGGGGGTATGTGCGACCCAGTGCAGTGCCTGTGGAGGCCGGAAGAGGGTGATGAACACCTTGGAGCTGGAGTTACAGGTGGTTTTGGGCTCCCCGGCATGAGTGCTAGGAACATAGGTTTGGTCTTCTGGAAGAGTAGGAAGCACTGGTAACCACAGAGCCATCTGTCACCATAGAAAATCTTAAAATAATAATAATAATAATAATAATAATAATAATATTAATAATAATAATAATAATAATAATAAATAATAATAATAATAAAGAAATGTCTACTGATGTAGTCTGGTCTTCTGGAACTTATCCAAAGAAATGACAGGCATTTATGCCTCATCTCCTAGATTTAAGTCCGGAATGACTCTCCCTGAAATACCATTTACTTTCTTCCGGCTTCTGCACCTGAGTCTCTGCTTTAGAAATGCCAGAAACTTACACTGGAGTGTTCGTTATGCCCAGCACAGCCCAAGGTGCATAGCACAACCTTAGTGGATATGTAAGCTCTTCTACATAGAACACATTTCAATTATGTTAAGCACTCATTCTGAACTTGCTGAGAGAATACCACTTCACCATATGCCAGGAAACAACGGGGCTGATGGGCCGTGGACAGAACCTATGAGAGCATGAGCTGAAAGCACTCAACCTTTGCTCTCTAAGTTGATCGTCCCAGGCATTTGTTATAGTAATGGGAAGCTGGCGGACAGGCAGTTTTGCTTCTGCTTATGAATCAGCATGGAGTTGCTGCTCCTGGCTGGTTTTGTCATGACCTTTAGAACCAGTGTTGTGAAGAACCCGTCTTTACAACGGGGAGCTCTTTCACTGTCCGTCATCCATCTCTGTCTATTGGTTATTTCCCTGCAATAGCATCTAGCAATTTCTCTGTAACATTCATATCTGGCTTTTATAAGATTCCCCCAAAGTATCGCATATTTCATGCTCTTATAGTGAATGGGAACTTAAAATATTTGCAGTTGGTTATTATTGGCCAACAGAAATGTTAGTGTGTGTGTGTGTGTGTGTGTGTGTGTAAACTATATATAACATATATATATAACTAACCTATATATAACATATACACCATATATATAACTAATATATATAACATATATATATACATATACATATATATATACATGTACATATATATATATGTATGTATGTAGTGCAGCCCCAAACTTATTCTGTACTTCCTATATGCTCTGTGTAGATAAACACGATGTCTCAGCATGACTGCCGAGCCTTGATTTTATCTAACCTCTGTGCTATCGGCCTCCCCAACCTCGCAGCCCCGTGTTACTCGATTTATTAGTGTGCTTTCAAATTCGCCTTTCCTTTTTCATCTTTAATGTTGGCGCCTCCTACGTCTTACTTCTGCTTTCTCCCCTTTTGCCGTGATCTCATTTTCAGTGGGACTCCTTTTTCTTTTTTTTCTTTTTAGCATGCGGCAGTATCTAGGCAGTCTCCGGGCTGTGCCTCCTCTGGTCTTTGTGGTTTACGAGTTTTTGTTCCAGTTTCTTGTGTTTTCATGAGCACTGGGGCTCAGCTGACTTTCTCCCTTTAATTCCGGCTGGAATCCCAGCTACGGGGAAGGTGATCCCCATGCTTTGTGGTGCTCCATTCATCCTCAGTCAAACCATTTTGGAAACACCCTCATAGACACACCTGCAGGCATTTTCATGGCGAGTCCAAGTCCAGTCAAATTGACAAGGGAGGTCAGCCATCACATACTCTAATCACAAGACCCTTTAAGGCATTAGTGACCTCAGAACTGAGTTGGAGAATGATGCTCGGTTCCTCTCCCAAAGAAGAAAGACGGTGGTTCATACTTACAGGATTAGAACTGAGGAAGCTGAGACAGGAGGCTTGCCACTGTTTCTATGCCACCTTGGAAAGAGTAATGATTGATAACGGGTCTCAGGATCTCTCGTGCTATTGTTTGAGACTCTGGTACAAAACCGCATCATCATCATCATCAGCAGCATCATCATCATCATCATCATCAGCAGCAGCAGCAGCAGCAGCAGCAGCAGCAAGACAGCTAGGGGTGGGGAGAGCGACGGCCATAACTGTAGAAGGCTGTGTGTGGATGTGCTTAAGCAAGTCCTTTTAGGTAAAGAAGTTTACTCCGGGGTTAGTGAGGTTGCTCAGTGGGTAAGGACTCGTGTCTAGTTTGCAAGAGTCCTAGGTTCAAGTCTCAAATACTGCAAAACAAATAAATCAACAAGTCCTCGTAGGGCCAGTGAGTAAGTTTGCAAGAGGAAAGTCACAGTGGTGAAGGAAGAGCCGTACAGCACCTCTCCTCGGCATTTTCTCCTTATTCTTAGGTCCTCCTATATATGGTTTTCTAACACTCGAGGGAAAAGGAGTGCTCTTTGTTTACTAAAACAGGAGAAACAGTGTCACTCCCCGTGACAGCTGTCTTCTTCAGGCACCCAATGTCAGGACCTTAGCTCTGTTTTCCTATGCTGGGAACCATCCTCTCTGGCTGGCTCCATCCCAGTACTGTGAATGAGTCCCAGAAGGGCTATCAAAGGTCATAGGTCTACCCCAGCTCTGGGTGCTCAAGCTAGTAGCTTCCATTCCTTGAGATTCCATTACCATTGTGTCATTCTGAGAGGATGAGCTTCAAAATGTATCACATACAAGAAACATTATACTGACTGATCAGGTTGTATTTATGTATTTAGGAATATACTTGCATAGGCATATATATGTGTGTATGTATGTGTGTGTGTATGTATATATATATCAACAATTAATAAACAAAGAAGCCATTAATTTGACAAAGAGCAAGGAGGGATATGTGGGAGAGTTTGGAAGGGGAAAATGGTGTAATTATATAATAATCTAAAAAAATAGAAGAGACAATTTTTTAAAAAAATGTAACACAAGCACTATCAACAACCAGGAACTCCACCCAGCGTCTTCCTGAGAGATATTGTGATGTTTTTGTGCTGGTTGGAAACGAACTGGAGTTGTGGAGAGATAGCTGTACAAACAGAATGAAAGGCTGAAAAGGTGCTGAGTTTGTTCCCAAAGGTCACCAGGCTCTGCTTGGCCATTTGGAGACACAGTCACTCCATGGTTTGTGTGCAGCATGGTAGGTTGGGGAGGATGAACCCCAGATGGAAAGCCTTGAACTCACAAATGACTCTGATTCTTGATTTGTGACTGGATGATCACATCCATCCTTGCTCAGTCTCCATTAACCTTGGTGTTAATGTGTGTCTAAAATGAAACGTGCTGCATATTCTTAATAAAGATTGGCTCTATCTGTGATATCTCTGCTATTTCCAGAGAGAAAGGCAATCTCGCAATGTAAACATTCAGATATAAAAACAAAACAAAATGGAAGGACAATGTGCTCACTCTCCGAAATGCATAGCAGATTCTAACCTTGGAATTATTTTAGACAAAAGGAAAATAATCCATCTCCAGAGACAGGATTATTTCTATTATTAAAATAACCAAAACAATTGTTCTAATAGTGCTGACTCTGAATCCTACATGTCCCCATCTTATAAGTAGAAGCAGAGCAATCCAAATGCTGCTTTCTTCAGCAAGTTATTTTTTCTTTATTTTTATTGGAGGGAGGTGTATTTTTGATACAGATTCTCATCACACAGCCCCTGCTGGCCTCAAACTCATGATCTCTGGCCTCGACCTTCTGAACACTAAGATGCCCAGCCTATTTAAGAAATTAAAAAAAAAAAAAAAAAACGACCAAATGTGGAAATAAGTATTGAATTAGAGTTTCTCCTTGGGCAAAGGATAGGCAGAAGAAAAGCCCAGGTCTTTAAAGAGTCATGTGCAGGGTTGTTTTTGCAGCAAAGGAAATGGGAAGGTGCCTGCAACTCTAATGAACATGTAACTTGGATTCATTTCATATAAGCTCCATGAAGAAACCCCATGAACTCCATTGTTCTTCTCTTGTTCACCATGGTAAGAGATGGCTTGCTTAGAAGCATTACAGAATCAGTAAAGAGAAAAGTCAAGCATGATGCCCTTTCTCCTTCAGATGAGGTTGATGTCAGACTTCCTGCAGGCATCCACTCCCAATGGTCCAGAGCTGGGACTCTGAAACTTTGTTCTAAGGGCTAAAATTTCACCAGTGCCTCACACTGTTTGTATACAGCACCCCGTGTAACTTGCTGGCTGTTAATAATAAGTAATTATGAGGATTCATTTTTGAAAAGTTTGAAAAACAAGTATCTACTTTCCTTGAGTGCAGTAAGGTAAAAGTAAGATTTACAATGGAGCTCTATGTTAACGAACACTTACTCCATGTATGATGTGTGTCGGTGTCTGTTCTAGGCTTTGGGCATCACTCAGGGAAAAACAAAACAAAACAAAACAAAACAAAAAACACACTCAAAAAAACCTTGCTCTCTGGACCCTGTACGTGAGTCAGAAAGACAAACCATCCAAGACAATGATACTCTGGCTAACGTAACTATAAGAGGAGATATTTGCATGGTGACATCAAAATCTGGTAACAAGGTAGAAGCTTAAGACAAGGCAGGTTGACTCGGGTCAGGTCCTGGGAGAAGGCTCCTGAGAGGAGGTGGTGATTGAGCTGTGCTCTGCAAGAGTCCAAGGGAAGAGAGAGTAGGAAAGACCGCACAGCAACTTTTAGACCACAGCAAGTGTGGCATTCACTGGGCGTGGAGAGCCGATCTTTGCCTGTGAAGAACATCGATCTGGGTCATAAAGGTCAAGCATGTCTTTTGCTTGTCAGATACCTGGAGGCTGTTTATGGCCATGCCCTGTTCAGCCAAAGGGGACATTGCTATTTAAATTATGTAAGTGCCTATCAATGACGATTTTGTTCGAATTTTCCAGATTCCCCTTACTTTCAGGGTTAGTACCTTCAGGTGTTGAGGTTAAAGGTCAGGACAAAGGAGAACCAGATCCTATTGACAGCTCTAGAAGGTGCCACAGAGAATGGCTCCCTGTGCTCAGCTCATGGGTGGCTGAGCCAGTCCTCTCTGCATGACAGGGTGGGCACATTAAAGAAACAGTCACTTCAAAGGCAGAGTTTCGGGGTTAGCACCCTCTGTTTGCAGTGGCCTCTCTTTACTAGTGCAGACTCTTCCACCCTCTCACTGACTCTACAAGGGAGGCTCTGTCATGACAAAAGGCTCTAGATGGCCTGAAGTGAGAGAGAGGCCTTCTGCTTGTAGCATTTGGTGGACTGCAACTCAATGCCACAGCCACAAGAGAAAATTTCCAGGCACCAGCCAAAAGGCCATGGGAGAGGTTTGATTCTTCGGCATCGAGACACCAAAAATAAATCTACTTCCTCTCTATCTAGCCCATAGTTGTCAGTCCCAGTGGGAAGGATGGTTAAAAAAAAAAAAGAAAAGAAAAAGAAAAAAAGCAAGAAGTTTCCGCTGGTATGATTGTCTAGCTAGTCGCTGCTAGCTGAGTTAGCTTCCAAATGGCCCTCCCATGCACACATACCAGCACAGTACCCGGCAGTGCGGCTGGTAATAAAGGGTATTGGTCAACAATGGATTACATGAGTGTGCACATGTGTGCGTGTTCCTATGTGCTAAGATGCACATATGTGGTTACGCCAAAGATATTAGACCCCCTTGCACTCATGATGCCAGGGCTTCATATCTGATACTAAAACTCTCCTTATGTCTTATTTATTTGGGATTACTGTTCCACGCTCTTCTCCTAATGACACAAACCTGTATTTTTCACAAAAGCAATTTTTACATATGATAAGTTGTCTCCAAAGATGAAACAGAACTCCAAATACGAGTGAACTCTAGGAAGTGAATTTGGGAGAAGGAAAAGGGATTATGGGATATGATTTTCATATCATGCCTTATTGTTTGATGTTTATCATGGATATGCTACATTATGTAAAGCAAGTTGTAAATTTATTATAAGATTCTATTTAACCTAAATAGTAAAAATCAAAGAAAACAGAAAGCAAGACCAACTTTGGGAAAATAGCTTGGTTGGTGAAGTACTTACCTTGGAAGCCTAAGAACTCGAGTTTGGATTTCCAGCACACATATTAAACAAGAAAACAACAACAAAGTAAATGGATATGTTCGATTGAGCGTATAATACTTATGAGGACTGAGGAGGCAGATTCCTGGGGATCCCTGGCCAGTCAGCTTAGCCTACTCAGCGAATCTCAGGCCAGTAAGAGACCCTGTCTCCAAATAAAGGTAGACGGCACCTGAGGACTGACACCTGAGGTTGTGCTGTGGCCTCTCCATGCTTGTTCACGCATGTGTACATCTGTGCACACATGTCCACCTGGGAGGGAGAGAAGGGAGAGGGAGAGGAGAATGGGGAGGACAAAACCAGGACTTAAATTTTTGATCAGTAGGTGTCCGGGTCTGTGGGGTTCTGCAACAAAAGCCCTAGGAGAGGGATCGAGGATTGAGGGGACAAGGAGGCGTGAGAAAGGAAAGGCAAGTCTGATTGATATCTGATCAAGCCTTCGATTTATTGAATACAAGTACCAGTACTTATACAATTTTTGAAGTGGGGAGAAAAACAGGGAATGCGTAAGCAGTTATCTGTGGTAATTCTATCTTAGCAGGTGGACTGGTCTATCCAGTGAGTTAAGAAATCCTAGTGTCAATGGCCTCAGAGCAATAAGGAAGTACTGTGAGATTTCTCTAGGGCTTCCTGTGTAAAGGGTGGAAACGTGAAATGAGGAAGCAATAAGAGTGTTAGTTGAGGCAGGCAGTTTTCCCAGAACTGAGCAGCTTCGGGCTATCTGACCTTGTCCGTACTCTGTCCATTAAGATCAGAGCAGAAATGGATCTTTGCTTCCCACAAGTAGGCCTGGAATTTCTGAACCCAAACCCAGCTACTGAAAGGGCTTGTTCACTCTAAGGGTAGCTTAGCATAGAGGTGTAGGCTTCTGATTTTTTAAAATACAGCTGGAAAAACAGCTATTGATATTCCAGGCTAAAACACAGTAATTTACTGGTATTCCTCAGCCAGTCCTGCCCTGTCCAGCACAGCAGCGCTATTGCACCACGTAAGGTTGCCTTGGATTTGAACAGACAGTAGCCGCCCGGAGTCACTCGTAACTAGTGTTTTTTATCTTGCTAGCTAGCAAAGCTATTTTTTAGGCATGTTCCATTACAACGCGGAGCATGAGACTCTGAGGCTATTTTGGGGCTGGGCCTGAGCTTAAGTGATGGGTTTCAGTCCTTCAGTTGGACATTTTGTTTTATGTCAGGACTTTGGAATCAAATTTTGCTACTTCAAAATATAGCAGTCCTTTGGGAGCCGGGTCAGGAGAGTAAAAGCAATTGGGACAAGTATTTTCAAAGCACACATGAAAAAAAATATGTATATAACTTTTTTGAGAGCTAGAGTTTTGCTCTATGAAATCAACGCATGTGGACAATTCCACCCTTCAATTTTCAAATTTTCTGTTGTGGACACCTTTAATGGCTTATGAAACACCTTTAAGGTAATTTATCTTCATGGTTTTATACCACCTTGATAGTTGTTGAGAAAAAAAAAAACACATGTTAATGTAGTAGAGTAAGTTGGGAGGAATAATATCCCACAGAGGTCCCAAGAAGTAGTCAGATCATGAAAATAAAAAAGAAAACCAGTATTTTAACATTTTTTAAAAAATTAATTCTTTGTCGATTTAACAAGCCCCCAGGGATAGCAAGACCTCTTGTATCGGGAGGCGTTTCTGGATGTTGAGCTGAGACCTGTTGGAAGGACCAGAAATATTTAAAACAATTGTATCATAGTGAACATTGTCTGCATAAGTTAAATGACATGCCTATTTAGTGCTTTGTATCAATATGCCTATTTAATGCATAAGATTATATCTTTTCCTTAAAAATTAAATGGGAAGGGCTGTAGGGCAGCGGATTACTGGTTAGGAGTGCTTATTATGCAAGCACGTGGTCCTGAGTCTGAATCTCCAGCATCCTTATAAAAGCTAGGCACGACGCTACGCTGTCACCATAGTGATTAGGAATGGATACTGACAATCCTGGGACCTCCCTGGCCAGCAAGCCTAGCTCAAACAGTGAGTTTCCGGTTCAGTTGAACGACCCCGACTCAAGGGAATAAGGCAGAGCGCAAATAGAGGAAGACATGTGACTTCCTTCTCCGGCTTCCACTCCCAAATGGGGAGATGGGAACATACACCTGCGCACTCACGTGCATGCAACCACTTACGAAACAACTAGATTCATACATTAAATAAAAGAAAGCCCCAAAAGGTCAAGAGTTCGATGGCACTGACTTAAAGTAATAATAAGCACGATTTTGCAGAAGCAGCGCCGTAGAGCCCGAGTTTGGCCCCTGACATGTTGGACACAGTTCGGTGAGGACTCCGGCTGCCGAAGGCCTCTTGCCCGGCATGTCTGTGCTCTGACTACTGTACGACCTCCGCCTCTCCCTGTACCACCCCGGAGTCTGCCACTGCGCAGCACGCGAGCTCCTTTGAACTCTAACGTGCATGCCTACTCTTCCTTTACAGGGCACTCGGAAGGCAGCCCTCACACAGCGATTTGGACACGGGCATTCTGCGAGGTAGGTAGGTCAAAGGTGGTCTAAATATGAGATGCTTCTTATTCACAAAAATGCTTATAAAATGCAGCTTAAAACATCACTGAGATGTTTAAGAACTAAGTTTGGAGCCCAAATTCTGGTCAGAAAAATTTCCCTGTTGAGGAATATCTAAGGAATGTAAATTAAATTGTTAACAATACAGTGTCGTAAGTTAAACAGTAAGGAAAACTGTGGTGTGAATAGGTGAGATTAGGAGAGTAAAATGTAGGTAATTGTTGGAAAGATTTTCTGATAGTTGTTTATTTTTTTTCTTAAACTTCGTTGTTGTCATAGAAGGGTCCTGTGTGTATGTGTGTATGTATGTGGGTATTCTTATGGCTGGGTTCATGTGTGCATATGGTGTATGTGTTGCAGAGAGATGCTTTGAAAGAGTTTTGCTATCTTGGTTTCTCTAAAACCACAAAATGAGTCTTGGAATATGTTTTTGTTCCCATCCTAGGGTTAGTTAATGACAATGAGTTAGATTTAGTCTATTCCTTACCGGTGGCTATGTTTACATGCCGCTATGAAAAACATAATTTTGCCATGTGCAGCTTGTCCTTGTGATTGCGTGCAGCTTAGAATTCTGGGAACGTTGTTCAGAGTATATATTAGTTGAAGCCTGGAGAGCTGGGGAGAGAATTAGGTTCAGGGATCTTGCTTTGAGACCTTAGTCTAGCTCACTATTAGCTCCTGCTCTCCCAGATTCAGGCGGCTAAAAGGGGTGGTGAATATGTCTTTCTTCCTATCTTTCTTTTTCCTTTCCTGAGCCAGAGGGTGGAAAAGCATGGCAGCAACCTGCTACAATGTTGTACATGTGTGAAGAAGCCTGTGGAGGTCAGAGAATGACATCCCATGTCTTTTTTGATCATTCTCTACCTGTTATTTATTTTTTGAAACAGGGTTTCTCAGTAATCCCGAACTCATCAATTAGCCTAGCTGGCTAGCCAGTGAGCTGCAGGTTCTATCTGTCTTTGCCACCCACCCCCCAGTACTGAGATTATAGATGTAAGTTGTGCACCTGACTTTGTATAGGTGGAGGAGATTTGAACTCAAGTCCCCAGATTTGTGTAGAAGGCACTTTATTGACCGAGCCATCCCCCTAGCTAACCCTTCTTCCCTGTGATTTTAAAAGATGAAATGTATTCTTTGAATTCCATACGTGCTGCTCGGTGATGGAAGCTCCTGCCGTGAGCTCCCTGGAGTTAGTCATAGTTCTGAGGCTTCAATTTTTTCCTATATCTTCAAGGGGAGAGGTTGGGCTGCTGTGCCCATTAGGGTCCATGTGTCCATTAGAGTGAACGAGTAAGGAAACAGAGTGTGAGCACCCTGCCATTCACTATTTCACCAGTTGGTAAAGAGCCATGGGGCCCGGTAAGTGTGCCAAGCTTTCGTGGCGAGCTGAGGGAGGGTGATGTCTTCCTGCTCAGGTACACTGGACCGGTGAGGGTGGCGCAGTCAACTCAGCAGGCGCTTATAAGACAGTCGCAAGTGCCCTGGTACAGACTGTCGAGTTCCCTCTGATGTTTGATGGTCTAGTGACCAGGGCTGGTAGTCGTTTCTCCTTCCTAGCTCTCTGTAGCCATGGATCCCTTTCCAATTCATTCATGGTTTCTGTTGAATGATGACTATGGTCTTAAAAATTATCTCACTTTAACATATATTCGGATTCCTTTGGAGTTTTTGTTTGTTGCTGGAAATCTCATCGTAGTGAAGATTCAAGATGTGCCCTCGTTGTTCCAGTCCTCACTATCGACAGTCTGGTCCTTTAAAATAGGATTGCTGCATAAGAGAAGTGAATATCTGTTTATTATATTGAATTTATTATATTTAATCGTCTGAAAGGGCAGCATCGCATCAAACTCCCATACATGTGACATCACGGCTCCCACTTCTCCACCAGCACTGGGTGTCCCAGCAGCTACTCAACAATTCGATTCATGAAAATTCATTTTCCTGTTTACATTTTTATTCTCATTGGTATGAAATCTCTGTGGGCAATGGTTGGCTGGTTATTATTTTTCTATGTTCTCTGAATTTATTTGTTTTCTTTCCTTATTTTTAATAGATTTTTCAATGACAGATAAAATCATTGATATTTGAGTTGATTTCTTAAGAATTGTTGGTGTATGAATTCTATGTCCCTGTTAATAATATTTTTTCAGTTTGGCTTTAAACCATATAGCAGTTTAAAATGTGTCCTGTAGTCAAGTCTGCCTCTAAGACTAAAATGGGAGCAAGGGAAGGCAGAGGGGGAAGAGGGAGAGGGAGGGAGAAGAAGGAAGGAAGAAGAGAAAGGGGAAGAAAAAAGGAGGAGGAAAATTTTCATATTTTTTCCTTCGAATAATTTCCTTATTTTATTTCTGTGGTTTATAATTGTTTTCTGTTTAGGATTTTTTTTTTTCTTTTGCACATTGGCTAGGCAATGATGCAAACAATTGTTAATCTCTTCCCTCTTTTCTCCTTACTTTTTAAATGAACACCTTATTGGACATCATAACTTTTATCTAAAATGAAATGCTGTGTGACCGTGTGTCCATGTTTGTGTGTATACAGGTGCACATGTATGTGGAACCCAGAGTCAACCCTGGGGACATTCTTCAGGCATCGTCCATTTTGTTTTGGTTTTCTTTGAGACAGGATCACTCACTGGCTCAGAGCTCATCCAGTAAGCTGGGCTGTATCCCAGGGCACCCCAAGGTTGCCATTCCTAGTACTGGGATCACAAGTGCGTGCCACCACACCCAGCCTTTTCGTGTTGGCTATGTGATAGAACTGGGGTCTCCGGGTTTGCATGCCACGTTACCGAACAAACCCTTCTCTGGCTTCTATTACTAATTTACTTAATTTTCTAACTTCGTAGAATAAAATTGGTAACACCATTGTCATTTTTCGTTCACCCTAAATAAAATTGAGGGTGATGACTAGATTAGTAGGTACAAAATATTTTTTAGTGATTTTTGTTTTGTTCTTTGAAATTTTAACAATGCTTGCCACTTGAATAAACGTTAACTGCTAAGGGTATTTTTTGACTTTAAAATGGTGTTGTAATGTGTTTAATCTAACTTAATCTTAAAATTTTAAATGAGCATTTAAAAGTAAAATCAATGCGTAGTTTCCTTTCTTTGGTGAGCTTTGATGATGCTCTTTTTTGTAAAGATGTATTTAGGTCCTTTTTGGCCCCACAATCTTTATGTTGGAATAACTTAAGGTATCATCAATGACTGGTTTTGTAGGTTTTGTTTGTTAGTTTGTTTTTGTTTTTGAGACATGGTACGGCTCCAGGTTGATCTGGCCTGGATCTCACTATACTGCTCAGACTCAAACTCATGGAATCCTCTTGTCTCAGCCTCCCAAGCTGGAGTTACAGTCATGAGCCACCAGGCCCAACTCTGTTCGTAAACGGCTCTTAGGACTTAGGGGTGCTGAGATGGTTCTGGACATACGTAGTTGTCACTAAAGCCTGACAACTTGATTTTGATCCCCTAGAAACCACATAAAGATGGGAATCAAGAATCAGGTCTGCAAAGTTGTTCCCGGACCTCCACACACACCCCCCCAGCGCCATGTGTGTGCACCCCATTCACGTGGCACTCGCACCAATAATAACCTAAATGAATGTCTAAAACTTAAACATTGCTGAGGCCCGCTGGTGATGGAAGGAGAAATCTTTCGTGTCTATGCTTTGATAAGACATTTCATTCAGCAGTTTATTTGAGGAATTCTTCAGGTCTGGTGGTGTGTTGGTGACGGTTTTCAGCCAGCCATCACAAGTGCAGATTGTTGCAGTGTCTGTAGTGTCTGCTCTACTTCTCTGTCCCCATCCTGGTTGAGGTCCTTTCTAGCAATATGACCTTACAAAATATTTAATTTCCTTACAAATTATACAATTTACCCCTACTTCTTTCCCTTTTAAAATTCCGTTTTTTTTTTTTTTAATTTATTTTTTGAGACAGAGTCTTAGTTAGCCCAGGCTGGCTTATGACTTAGCATCCTCCTGCCCAGGTGCTGAGACTGTATGGATGCTCCACCATGCTGGATTCTCTTTCTTTTCTTGAGTCTATTTTTTACCTGAAAAATAGAGCAGCCTTTAGCACTGGTCTGGGAATGCAGCCACTCACTCTGCCCTTCAATAACTGATGTTTAGCAGCTGCAATTAGTGGTACCCTAAGTGTATTTACCTCTAAAAGATGTAATTTGTCTGTCAGCACGGTAGTCTATCCTAGTTTCTCTCACAAATCGAGAGATGATTTGATCACAGGACAGAATATCAAGGGGCCCTCAGAGGAATACGACAAAATGTCAAAACATTAAGCTTCAGGTACCAAACACAAAAATTTACTGAAAAACAGAAACCATTGTGCACCTGTAATAATAACCCCGAGATGGATGCTGGCATTTAACAAAACTTATGACATGAAAATAATCAAGATTACAAAATAAGTATCTTTTTCATTTTTTGAAAATTTGCAAACATGGTAAAAAAAAATTAACCTATACACTTCTCAGCGCTGGCTCCCAGTAGAAACAGGTAACAACCACTTAGTGTCCCACAGAGCAGTTTGCAGGCTTCTGGTGTGATGTTTATCCCGGCTGGGTCCTAAGACACAGGCTTGCCTTTTGTGTGTACAGTATGAACCTAGGGCTAGGGATCACAGGACAGGCTCCAGCTTCCCCTGCTCATCGCTGAGCCTGCCTGCCAATCAGAATGCCGCTTGGCACTTCCTGCCTCATAGTGTGATGAAGCTGCTGCTTAAATAAGTAGAAGTTGTCTTGGTGGTGCGTAGATAAACCCGTCTGTTAGTATATCTCCCACATATTCCCAAGATGGCGACAGTCTGACATACTTATATTCCAGCCTCGCATGCGGGGACCCATCTTCCAGAAATCTCTCCTCAGTCCCTTCCCCTCCAAAAAAGTACACATGTCCTCTCCTGTAGCGGAATGCTTAGAAGCTTTGTTATTTTGATTTCTCTAAAAACGCAAAATGGCTTCTGGATTATGTTTTTGTTTCCATCCCAAGTACGGTGGGTGACGATGAGTTTGATTTGGACCGTTCTTACCGGTGGCTGTGATCTGGTTACATGCAGCCGTTTTGCCTTGCGTAGCTTGTTCTTATGATTGTGTGCCCCTTGGACTTCTGGGAACTTTTGCTTAGAGTATATAAGGGTTGAAGCCCTGAGATCTGGGGTTAGTTGGTGGGCTTGTTGGTTGGTCTGGCAGGGCTTCCATGTGTGAAGATCCTCCTTGTCTCTCTTGGTGAGCCTCCACAACAGCACACAACTACAATGTGGCCATATAGCCTACATCTCCCTCTTCTGCTTTCACGATTACTTGTTTGGTTGTTTTATTGAGAACAGGTAACTGATCCTTGATTTCAGGGTGATCAGGGCTCTGGAGCAGGCATATGATACTGCAGTTTCCCCTGTCCACGGTTCCACAGAAAGTTCTGGCTTTCCTTGTGGTACCAAGGTTGACCTTAACAGGTTTCTTTGGCTCTCAGGAAACAAACATGCTGGTGGTAGCCAGGCAGATCTTGCTTTCCAGTCCCAGTGTCCAGATGCAGGTCTGCCCTTATTTCTCTCCTGGACAATCTGCTCTTTCAGTGAACCCTGCCTGTTCAGAATACCTAGTGCCAGGTCCCTGAGGCACCAGGCTGCTCTACAGTTAGCAGGGCGAGCTGAGCCTCTGCACCTGCAAAGTGGCTGCGTGCTGATTCCACACCTTCCCTGCAGAAGCTACAGCCAGCTGGGTTCCGGGGTTCCCTATGGACTCCCCTCTTTCAGTTGGGGATCCTTTCCTAGGAGTAGCTGCTCTTGCTGCCTGTCTTGGCCTTTACCGCAGTAAAGCAAGCAGCTACCAAGCCAATGAGTTAGTTGACTCAAGAGTTCAGTGTGGTTTGATTTGCAAGGACCTAATCTTTTAGCAGGTATTCCAGGGCTCTGTTCCTTTGGATTTGCTTAGACCATCTTTGAAAGCAAAACTTGTGGATTTCCAATTCTTACTGGAGACATTAGAGCCCTGGAGAATCAGTCCTACTTGGTGAGTTTGTGTTTCTTCTCGTTTCTCCAGGTTTAGGCTTGTGTTCCTCTGAAATGAGTGCCAGGTCTTCAATGGCTCACCTCGCTCATTGTGTACGGATACCTCCATCATCCCAGTCTCTCCTTCCCCACCACAGATTGCAAGGTGCTTGAGGACAAGGTTCATTACTCTTAATACCAAGCTGTAGCGTGGTCCTTTGCACTGGGCTGACACCTATTCTTTATTGTGGAGTGACTTTATAAAGAAAGCAGATCCCTTCGGAATTGTCATTTTGTTATAGCTATGAAAATAACAAAAGAAAGTCAAAGCAAGCTCTGTGTGTGTGTGTGTGTGTGTGTGTGTGTGTGTGTGTGTGTATAACAAGCTATATGTTTCTTGAGAATATAATGGACTTCTGCCTTGTAGTCTAAATGACTTGCATGCAATTTTCCCACTTACTCCTACAAAAACTTTTGATAGGAGTTTCTATTGATGACCCACCCCACTTTAAGGAGGAAGCTGAAGCCCCTGATTCAGTGTGTACAAGAGGAGGGATGGTAGCCCTGTCCATCTGGATTCAGGACTTATGTTCTTACAACTTCTCAGACCACTGAAGTGGAGCATAGCAGTGATGGGTCAGTGATGGGCAGGCTCACACCTCAACCAAGACCACTGCATCTTCCCAGTCCCATAAGGTAGCTCTGCCAGCCTGCAGCAGAGCTCCCGGCAGGAAGCCAACGGCTGTGTGGGTCTATCCCGAACCCATGTGGTCTCAGATTGGAGAACGGTGAGCTGGAGAGAATATACAGAATTCTTGGGAGTCCATGGCAGAGGGATAAACTCAACTTTACTGGGGAGATGGGTTACATATATAGCCAGAGGAATGGTCCCTGTTATCCAGGGATGTCATTGGAAGCTCATTAGTTAGGACAGCACAAGTACAACAGACCCATTTATATATTGCGGGTTGCAGCCTGGACCTAGGTATTTTTGGGGGGGGACCAGGAGGAGAGACATTATATAGTTATATAGGGAGAAGTGCTACAGCTCCAGATAAGCAACTCTGCCAGGTCACATACCTTTGAAGGGGTGGTACCTGGCTGCAAGCAGGCAGCATAGCCTGTGTCCTGTCAGGGGTGCAGAAGGGAGGGGCCAAACTCCTGCCATTCTCAGAATGAGAGTTCCAGGTTCTAAGCACCCTTCTACCTCACCTCAGCTCCTACAGTCCCACACCTAAATTTTTTTTTTTTTTTGTCCTCCTGAGACAGGGTTTCTCTGCTGTAACTATGGCTGTCCTGAAACTCACTCTGTAAACCAGGCTGACCTCAAACTCATGGAGATCTGCCTACCTGTGTCTCCTGAGCGCTGGGACTAAAGGCATGCACCACCACCTCCTAGCCTAAACCAGTCTTATGCTAGCAGCTTTGAATGGTGGACTTGTGGGAATCTGGCTCTCTTCACTTGTTTCTCTTCCCAAAGAGATCACATTGAGTAAATCTCCTTTCTCTCCTTTTCACCATTGTGTTCAACTTTAATCAGCATTTTGAGAATGGGTGGCCAAGCCTCATTTGTTGGGACTACCACAGCTCAGGCATTGACCCTAAAATCTCTGGTAATGCAAATGCCAGGAGGGATATACTGGAAACAACCTATCATTTCAAGATTACTATAGTGTATATGAAATCACATTGGTATGTAGTCAGTGAAAGGGGAACCACACAAACCTGAAGCAGGACCTTAAGAAAAGAGATAAAGTGAACGAGCCAATAAAGAAGATGAGAAGCTAAATAATAAAGATAGCTTATACAGAGTGAGGCACAGAAAGTAGCAAAGAGGAACAAAGACGAGATGGGGTCAATAGAGAGCTAATCAGAGAGCAGTTTGTTCAAAGTTCATTATAATATTAAGTGTAAGTGATCTGTATATCATAAATAAATGCAGGAATTTTCATGCTGCGTGAAATAATAAGTGCTTTCTACATGCTATTGACAAGAAACACAGTGTAAGAGCTGATGGGCTCAATGGTTAAAATCACTTATGACTCTTATAGAGGGGCTGAGTTCATTTCCCAGCACCCACATCAAGAGGCTAACTACCACCTGCAATGCTAGCTCCAGGGGAATCTGGTGCCCCCTTCTGGCTTCTGAGGGTACTGCATGACACGTACAGATATACACACACACACACACACATACACACACACACACACAACTACCTACATTAAAAATAAACTATAAAGACTCACTTTTTGATATGAAAGCACAAATCTATTACATTTAAGAGCCTGGAAAATAATTATATATATATATATATATATATATATATATATATATATATATATATATATAATAACATAAATCTAAGGAAGTTGGAATGATGCCATGACTATGAAGGAAAAATAGTTTGGTATAAAAATTATTACCTTGGAGAAAGGTGCTCAGGTCAGAATCATGCAGGGTCAGTTAGTGAAGAGCACATAACAACCATAGCTTTTGTGTGGCTAATAATGTTCACACAGCGTCATCAATAATTGAAAGAATTGAAGGGTGAAAATTTTAAAATAATTATTTTCAGTATTTTAACTCCTTCATCCCCCAGAAAATGTTAGATTGAAAAGATTAAAAATATAGAAAGAATATGAAAGAGCTACATAACATAGGCATCCACTGGCCATAACTCACACTTATAAAACACTCCTATAAAACCATAAGAACATAGAGTTGTTCTGACTATATAACTAAATTTGGGACCAAGAAAAAAATGTTTTTAAAAGTTTTTTTTTTGAAGATGCAAATCACACAAGGACTGCATAGGGTTAATAAAGAGTCAAGGGCAAGGATTTCTGGAAGAGTCCCAAATATTTGAAAATTTGCTAATAAAAGAAAATTGTAAAACCAATCTATATTGTGTAAAAGTGAAGACTTCTCAAAATATACTATATGCACCTAAAATGCAATTCAGAAACTTGAAGAACTAAAGGTTTATATTAGGAAATGGATCACAACTCAGAAATTTCCATTTTCTCTTTGAGAGCGGAGAAATATCAGGGCACGGAGGGTTACACCTTTATTTCCACACTCGGGATGAGGAAGCCAGCAGATCTTTAAGAGCTGGAGGCCAGCCTGGTCAACATAGTGAGTTCCAGGACAGCCAGAGTTACAACAGAGAAGCCCTGTCTCGAAAAACCAACCAACCAAACAACCAAACACACTGCTCTTATCTGGGGAGGCGGGGGGGCGGGGGAGGAGAGGATAGATCTGGGATAGATGGGAGATGGGGGAGCAGGGAGGAGCAGAGAGAGGGAAGGGGGTTGGATATGTTATATGAGAGAGGAGAAATAAATAAATTTTAAATAAATTTTAAAAAATTTGAAGGTAAAATAATATGTATAATAATCTAATAATAATATGTAAATATTATTAACTTGATGTTATTAAATGTGACTCGATAAATCAGATGGGTTCCTTGAAATTCATGAACTGCCAAAACTAAGCAAGAAGAAGTACACAACTACAGAATATTTGCATTTCGTTCCAGTCAGCTGAAAAGGCAATCGGAAAATGCCACTTACCATTAGTACCAGTGGTAAGAGAGAGGGTACAAACTGAGAACTTCAGATCCAGATGGCTGCACTGGTGAATTTTACCAAACATTTAGGATATAACAGCAATTGTATTAACGCACACTTCTTTCTGAGGATCTCTGAGAGAAAAGACTACTTGGATAATTGTCTTCTGAATTGATGTTTTTCTGATCGCAGAGTTAGCTGTTCCATTACATGGGAAGAAACCTACCTACTCTCTCTAACAGCCCAATAACACAGATGTGGAAATTCTTGAATCTATCAATACATTTCTAATAAGTAAACCCCAATATGACCAAACAGTTTATGTGGGAAATGGGGTACTCAGACACCAATCAATGTAATTCAGTATTTGACAGTGACTTACAAAGTGGTTATCTCAACAGATTGACTCAAAGGTCTGATAAAAATCCACAGATATATTTCAGACATAATGCTCATCAAACCATAAAGACAAGGAAGCATTATTACTTGGAGAAAGGCCTTTAGCTACACAGCCCACTATGACAGTGGAAGACCGAATGTCTTCCTTTGAGGACATGGAAAAGGGCAATGACACCCCAATACTGTTTGCTTTGAGATCTCTGTGACAGTCTAGCCAGAGCAATCAAGCCATGGAAACTGAAGAAAGGAAACATCTGGATTGGGAAGATAGACATAGAATTGCCTTTACTTGAAGTCATGATAATTTAGGTATAAAATGATCCAGAATCTACTAAAACAGTACTAGAACAAGTAACTCCATGTGGTCAGGCTGTGGGGTCAATACACAAAATCAGCTAGTCTCTTTATGCTAGTAACAGTCAACTGAAAATGAAGTTGGAAAATTGCCACGTACCGTTAGTAACAGAGAGTGTTGTTTATAGCTGTCCTGCCCTTCCTCTCTGCACTCAGGAGCAAGAATTGCCCCTGACTTCATCTCCGTCTATCCCCATCCATCTGCTAATCGATCCAGAGGAACCACATCCCTGCCCTGACATCTCCACCACATCCTGCTCTTCTGGACCCAATGCTTCCCATCTGGAGGCATACTGCCCCGTTTATGACAACTTCCTTCCCTCCCTCTCTCTCTCCTTCTCTCCCTCCCTCCTTCCTTCCCTCATCCTCCCTCTCTCCCTTTCTCTCTCTCTCTCTCTCTCTCTCTCTCTCTCTCTCACACACACACACACACACACACACACACACACTTCTATCTTGATTCTCTTAATATCACCAAGGAAAAAAATACATTACCTAGATTATATTCCAAAATTTCCTGCTGGATCGTGGAGTTCTCTTTACCCATTCACTGCCTGTGAAGCGCTAACCATTGGGTTATATGCATATTCTGAGGAAGGATGTGATTATATTCTGGAATCAGGGGTGGATGGGGGGTTTCCACCACAGACCTTAGAACTACTCCGACTTCCAGAGCACGGGTTAAGAATGTGTGTGCCAAAGTGGCTAAAGCCTGTGGTCGCCAGCTTCTGAAGAGCTGGACACCCTATCCGCCGTCTTCCCGTTTGACTTTCTGTCATCATCCTTGAAGTCAAACACTGTCTCAGGGGAATGGCTCAGACATTACTGGAGTTCAGGTTTGTTGGACACCCATAGACCTATCGTGAGCCTTGAGTGTCTTTTCAGATTCGTGAGCAATGTTGGCTAAACTATCATCAATTTAACAAAAGGATGCAGAACGGTCATGTTCTGGTGTTTAGTAGATTCAGATGATTTTTGTTTTTATCTAAAAATTTAAAGTTTTGGATTCTAACTATAGCGTGCAGGGCAATAGGATTCATTCTGACATCTTCATGCACACTGTGTCCTGGTTGGCCCTCCTTCCTCCCTCACCCCCACCCTTATGCCCTTCCACCCATTTCCCCTTTCATATCACACGTTTCCTACGACCCTCTGTCTTCCCACACTCACTTCTTCTGCCATGGTCCTCTCCTACCTTTGTGATGTGACCTGTACCTAGCAGGTTTGCTTGCTAGCTTTTGCAGTATCTCCCAGTCTACAGGTTCAACTTCTGACCACCATTTCCCGTTACCTCAGCATCTTACCAGATTTTCCCAAATTCCTTGTCACCTCTGATTTCTCTCGACTCTGCATCTTCTGCTGTCCCTCATATCTTAACTCCCTATTCTATAGCACAGAGGCCATTGCCTGACCTGTTATTTGGACAACAACCATAGCTCTTCCACTCAGTGCAATTCCTCTGCTTCTTTACATCTGTGCTTAGAAATATTAATACTTCGGACCTGATCTGACATTGGAGAAATGAATGCAAGCCAAGAGGAACACATCAATAAACTCATGCACACACATGTATGCACAGAGCCCTTGCATATAAATTAGTACTGTGGCCCTATTCTGTGTGTGTCTGTACATGTGTGTGCATGGGTGTGTGTATGGGGGGGGGAGAGGGAGAGCGAGAGCAAGAGAGAGAGAGACAGAGAGAGAGAGAGAGAGATAGAGAGAGAGAGAGATCTGTGCCATCCGTGTACACAATCTTCAGTTCAGTGCTTTTCTCCTGGTGTGGGAAGGGAGATTTGGATAGTGAGGGAAGTGGTGGTAAGGATCAATGCAAACAAAGGAAAACACTGTGGTTGAAAGATTATCTAGCATGCTGTGTGTCTATTATAGTCTTTGCAAAGGGTGTTTGGCGCTGAGCTGCCTGATTTCAGCAGTACTCTAGGGCACTCCTTTGCCCATGCACAATGACAATATTTGTTTCCCTAACTTTCTCACTTCACCTTAATATTTTATTCCAGCTCCTGTGATCAGTCTCTCCGAGAGACATGCCTCCCTTCACTCAGGCTGTTCTCAGAGTTTTGTTAGCTGAGGGATCATTTTGTCTCTGTAAGAAGCTTTACATAACTTTTTGCTTTGATCCATTTCATGTAAGAATTTTACTTGGCTGCTTGTTTCCAGGTTCCTGGGGTTTTCTCTCTTCACGACTGCACTCTCATTTGGTGACTGATCGCATGCCAACACCTACACTTCTGCACACACAGGCACAGAGCATGTAAATTGTGGCACATGCAGGATGCTCAGTCAATAGAGATAAGCAGAAGTCCAGGCACAGGTGTGACCGACTCAGTATAAAGTACACAGCAAAGAGACGAGAACCCTACAAAAGGAATGAGTTAGCTCACAGGTTTTGACAAGCTAAGACTGCAGCTCTGGGTCAAACAATGGGGGCAGGGATGTGCCCAAATGCAGACAAGGATCCTGTCATTGTCTCCTAGCTCTTGTATTTTCAGCCTCCACGCTACTCATTGAAAGGCAGCCTGGAAGCCATGTCTGTTGGAGGTAAGTGTCTGAAGAGTATTGGTAAAGGTGGGCACAGGGATCTCATCCCTTAGAAAATTCCAAATGAACAAGACCAGATGCTTTCTAGATTTCTGGTTGTCGAACTATTCTGAGGATACCTAGATGAGGCATTCTCATCTGCAATCAGATGAGAAGCAATCAGGTGACAAGCCCTGTGGCAGGTGCTGAGGGGGGCTTGTAGATGGGGATGACCTGAACACTACAGGAAGAAAGTTCATCCCAGCTGATGAGCAAGTACTTCAGAGAAAGACTCACGGATATGCTGCCGATGTGTCACTCTTCTTTCAGAGTAAGTGATCTGCAGGCAGATTGATTCCTGGAAGACTCTAGTCATTGTTCCAGAACCTGGCTTCCAAAGCTCTTCCTCTATAAACAGCCAGAGAAGAGAACCTCCCATACTCAGCAGGGGTTCCATAGGTGTGACTGTACTTTAAGTCCTTTGATGGTCATATCTCTATGAGTGAGTCCTTAGATCAAGACCTTTAAGCTACAACCGAGTGATGAGCTAAGCAGCAACGGGATGCTCAGAGTTCTCCACGCTCTGAGCATCAGAGTTCCGATGCTCTACAGAGCATCATGGATGAATGGCCTCACGCACTGATTGGAGGGCAGGTTGAAAGTTGGAGGGATGAATTATTCTTGTGAATATAACAGCATAGGACTGTCAAAAGTAATATATTTTTACATTCCCTTAAGCTTAAGACATTCAAATTCCAGTAAAAAATGGGCATATTTCTAGAGCGTTAGTATATATTCCCAATGGCATCAAATCTGACTGTCTGTCCATCTGTCTGTCCGTCCATCCATCCACCCATCCATCCATCCATCCATCCATCAATCAATCAATCTACATCTATTTATCATCTACCAATCAATCAGTCATCTATCATCTGTCCATCAACTACCTATCATCAATCTAGCTTTCTTCTGACATCTGTTTGTTGATCCATGCTCCCATACACATACTCTTGTGTATATATAGATATATATTCCAAATATGAAAATATAAAAGTATTTGTTTTTCCAAATTTGGTTTACTTCTCTTAATATAATAATTCCAATAACCATCATTTTCCTATAATTTACATCACTTTAGTTATCTTTCTGCACAAATCACATCCCATTGTGTACATTTTCATTGTCATTCATCTGTTGATGGCCATCTAGACTGATGACATTTCCTTGCTGCAGTGAACCAGGCAGCAGTAAAGATGGACGTTGAAGTGTCTCTGGTGGGGTTTGCAGTCTTTTGGGCATATGCTCAGGAGTGGTATAGCTCAGCCATATGGCAGTTCTATTCTTGGTGTTTTGGGAAAGCTCTGTACTAATTTCCATAGTGGCTGCCCCAGTTTACCCTTCTGCCAGTAGTGAAGAAGGGTTCCTCTTTCCCCACATCCTCATTAGCATTTCAACAAATGATTTTCTAATGTGCTTGTCCCAATTCACAAGTGCTCTCTGGGTTTGCACTGTAGTATTAACAACAACGGCAAAGCTAATGAAGCCGAGCTCGTGTTTCAACCTCTATCGTTTTCTGGGTATCAAGTGAAATGTCAGTCCATCTTTTCTTCTTTTTTTCTATTTTGGGCTGTGAGTTTCTGTTTTGTAGACTATTAGAGAGAAAACTTCGCTGGTCCGTAGGCTCTGCAGCGTTCACTGTGCACGAGTACAGTGATTTATCTGTCCTTTCTGCTGGTGTGAGTCGCATTGCAAACTGCTTTTTGTGCCACTGGTGTAATTAAGGCACAGAGATGATTTTAGTGGGGGGGAGTACATATTTTCCAGTGTCTTCTCTAATCCTCTGGCTCACCTTTGCATTCTTTCCATTTGAGTGGTTTTGTTTTCTTTGTTCACTTTTTCTGTAGTGCCGACAGTAGACTCCAAGGCCTTGAACACATTAGGCAAACATGACACCACTGAACTACATCCCAGACAAGAGATGGGCAGGCGGGAAGAGAGAGAGTGCGCGTACATGCACACACACATGTGCCATGGTGTGCCGTGGTGTACTTGGTCACAGGAGAACTTGTGGGAATCAGTTCTTTCCTTCTCCCGTGTGGGTCTTGGGGATCAAACTCAGGTCATCAGGCTTAGTGGCAAGTTCCTTCACTCACCGCAGTGACCTTTTTGTCCTCTTCAAAAGGACGAGTTCAGTGGACAAAAGTTCTTTCATTTCAGTGTGGTTATGTCTCTACTGATCTGTTACATTTTGTGTCTTATTCAAGAGTCTAACCTAAGGTCATGAATACATTGCTATGATTTTGTTTGAAAACCATTACTATTTTGTCTTCCACATTTAGATGAGAACTGTCTCTGGTATTGACCTCTGTGTATATCGTAAGCTGGGCATCAAGATCAGTTTTATACGGATATACAATTGATCCAACATCATAATTGTAAGTTCTATCCTTCATGCATTGTTTTAAAATACATTGCTCATAAAAACATACTTAAAAGAGATATTAATCTCTTTCTAGCTGCTTCTAGAATATTCTATGTGTCTGGCCTTTTGTATGTCTTTGCACTGATGCCACATTATAAATTTAACAACTCTGGATACAGGGCAGTGTGAGTCCTCTATTTAGAGTTAGCTCTTCTTCTGCAAAGCTGTCCTTGAAATATTCAGCTTCCGCATTTTCATGTAAATATTAGAATGCACTTGTTAATTAAAAGTAACCTAGTGTGGATTTATGTGCATGGTGGTGTGTGTGTGTGTGTGTGTGAGAGAGAGAGAGAGAGAGAGAGAGAGAGAGAGAGAGAGAGAGACTGTTTCATTGGGGTTGCTTACAGGAGCATAGGTAGGGATTATTTGCAGGAGTATGGGAACTTACCAGTGGGTATGTCATTGAAGAAAATGTTTTCCTTCTTCCAGAAACCATTAACTGTTAGTAGAGTCTCAGGAAGGGGTTGGACACTATGAACCCTTCTCCCCACTGGGAAGTTTGATTGGGAATTCTTAGTATTTCCAGATCATGTGACAAAAACTTACATTTCTGTACCACAAGTCATTTAGAGCCATGGGTTTGTGTACCCCCAGTTGCGGTGGAGATGGTCTGTGCTTTATCTTGGATATGTTTAGTAATCTCCAACATTGTATCATTATATACCTCTTATATTTTGATGAATTATATGATTATTTCTTTCATGAAATTTTATCTACTATCTTTTCCATTAGAAATAAATTTGGTCTATTGATTTTACATCTAATTATTTTTGATAAATTCACTCCTTAATTCTTATAGGTTATAGATTTTTTTTATCAGGTTTTGTCTTCTGCCTTTAATTACTTGTTCTAATTAAATGTATACATGAAATGAGATTCTAAATAGATGTTGGAATGTATATTTTATTTTAAATTATGCATAAAATATTGCACTGAAATTTTACTCTATATGTATAGTACAAAAATAATTAAGTCCTGAAGTGATTTTAAAGATTGGAAAGGCTAAAAATATCCTTTTGAAGGTTGAATGTTAAAAATGATAAAACTCACTTTATTAAATACATTTCCACTGCTCTCTCCCTCCTCCTTAAAATGCAAACAAAATGCTTCCAGGAGATGCAGACAGGAATCTCAGAGTTTCCATGGCTGCATTTTCATGGCTAATCTTGTTTTATTTGTTCCCTGTGCACAAGTTTTGGTGGCATAAACACAGTCATTTGATGCTGAAATTTGAGACAATTGCTCTGCTTTAAATCCTTGCTGATCTATTATAGAGGAAAAAGGGTTTTATCTTCCCATGAGCAGATGGTGAGCAATTTGATCTGATTGTAACCAACATTCAACTCTTGCTGCAGCTAGAACTACACAGAGAGAGAACTGTCCTTTGCTTTCTTGAGTCCTTAGGTGTATGACGCTGATAAAATCCTGCCACTAACTAACAATTACTACCTAAGTTTTTGACCATAATTTCTAGGCCTGTGCGTTTGTGTTTTACTTACAGCAATATATTCTGTCCTTCCTGGAGAATAAAGTACCATAAAACCATATGCCACAAACGCCCCGAACTTCTCACTGAAGTTATCCCTTTTGATTCTAAAGGTATGTCAGGAATAAAAGTCCCTGGTGATGAAGAGACTCCATGTGACCCACACGATTACATAAACATGTTACATCTAGACACCCCATTTCAGTTTTACAGCTTCTCAAACAAGATGGTTTATTTCTAGTTTATTTCCGTTGCTGTGATTAGACACAATGGCCTCAGAGCAGCATAAGTAAAGAAAGGTGTAGCGCTGCAGGTTGTAGTCCACACAGAAGTCTCAGTGGCTTGGGAGAACTCTCACATCACCCCCACAGTCAAAGGCAGGGAGGGACAACTGCATGCTGCCTGATGGCTGCTGTTCTGCTTAGCTAGCTTCCTTCACTCTTACACAGCTCAGGGAGGAGCCCATGAAGTGCCTCCATCCACATTCAGTGTGGGTCTTCCAACCTTAACTACCTATCAAGATAATCCCCACAGATTGTACCGTAGTCCTCCCTGATCTAGAAGGATCTACCTGATCCTACCTTTATATGAAGCCAAGGAGAAGACTCTGGGATTAGAGCTTAGTCCTGCTGATCCCAGGACCTTCTCAAGGGGCAACTAAGGTGTGTGTAGCCATAGATATCAATGCAGGTTCAAAGGCTTTTTGTTCTTTAGCTAATAGATTCAGGGCAAAAACTGTTTATTCTTTTGTCTCATTCAATACCCGGTCCTTAGTCCTAGAGCCCTGGAGTTTTTCGGCCTTCAGATAATCTACTAGCCTAGAACTGGAAAGCTTCAGCTTCAGCCTCCATACAATCTGCTCTTAAGCCTCCGAGGCTTACTGCTGACTGAGTGAGCCACTCTGACTAGTTCCTTCTGAACTCAGAGCTGTACTAAACTCAACTGATTCTTCTAGTTCAGCTCAACACACACTTGCTGTTCTGGCTCCAAGCGGACTGGTTCAAACTGACCTTCTGAGCCTGCTGATAGTTTCTGACTGAACTCTTCTGACTTTGGCAAACATTGGCTGACTCCTGCAACTTCTCTGACTCCTCTGTTCTCCTCAGCTTCCAACTGACTCACTCTTCCTGACTGATACTGATTTCTGCCGATCTTCCCCGATCTCTGCCTCAGATACCTCTCTTTCCCTATGTGTCTTGTCCCTCTCTGAGCTCTCACTGCTCCATATTGCCTCAGTCAGCCTCTCTGCTTCTCTGCTTTATCCTCAGTCAGACCGCTTCATTGTCTCTGTGTCTCGTCCTCTCTCTGCCTCTCTGAGCTCTGTGTCTCTGAGCTGAGAGCCTTTTTTTTTTATATCCTAAGAGTTGGGCATGTCCTCCCTGTGACTCACTCTGCCAAATCTTCCTCTGATTTGTCACTTTACCCGTCCTTCACTCTGACTCATCTCAATGTCATTTCCTCTCTGACATTGACTCTTTCTGAGCTCTGCTTCCTAGCTCCCGAATGCTGGGATTAAAGGCAGGCACCACTACTGCCTTCTGAATACTGGGCCCAATTAAATATGTGTATCAACATTCTTTCTACCCTAAAGCATTACCATGCTGCCAGATTAAAGATTAAATATTCCTTTACAGGGTGACTGTAAGTATCCATTGGTTTGACCAGAACCTTCCTTTGGCTGTTTTCTTGCCCTGTCTGCATGAAGAGGGGTATTACCTCTGTGATACATTTACCTAGGTAACCAGGGGAGACTTGGTGCATATTTATCTAGGGTACAATATGGAATATATGGGAAGTTTTTATTTCTGTCCACTGGTGTACTCTGCTTCAGAAAGCAGCAAATACCAACAAGCCCAGGGCAGTAAAATGGGTACTTGAAGGCTGCTCGTTCCTTTTAGTGTCTTGTGTTTTTTCAATCTATATTTTGATCTCTGTATAATAAAAATTTAAAAGTCTAAATTACAGCTAGAGAAGCATAGAAAACTGTCAAAGATAAAAATCATCACATAAATACAGGAGAGAAAAGTTTGCTCAGGGAAATAGAATTTACCAAAGCAAGTCTACACAAGGGTTTTGTTTTTTTGTTTTTTGTTTTTTTTTAATTTTAGCGTAGTAGGAAAAATGTCAGAGTTCCTAAGTTCAAAAATGGTTTTGTTTGGAAAATGGAAGCAAAATGAAGATACATTAAAGTCTTACTAACATGGTTCCTACTATGGGCTAGCTGTGGGTAACATGACCTTTGGTTGGGGTTTTCCGTATTCCACTTCATTTTTTATTTTATTTTGCCAAAATAGTAGGACCTGTATGTATTTCAAAAATGTATCATTTTAATCTTAATGTTGGATTTTGTTTTTATTTTACCATTCTCTATAGTCTAGTTTGTGTTTATCACACAGTAGCTACTCAATACAAATCTGATGATGTGCTTTAAAAAGTTCTGAAGAGGGCCAGAAAGATGGCTCAGTGGTTAAGAGCACTGGTTGCTCTTCCAGAGGACCTGAGTTCTATTCCCAGCACCCACATGGTGGCTCCCAACCATCAATAGTGGGATCAGATGCCCTCTTCTGGCATGCAGATGTGTATAAAGACAGAGCACTCATATACATAAAATAAATAAATAAATAAATAAATAAATCTTTAAAAAATTCTAAAGAAAGATGCAACATTCAACATTAGAATAAAAAAGTCTATAATAAATGATATATGAATTCATATATATATGTATACCTATATATGCATATGTATGAATATATGAATGACATATGTGTAGTTCCTACACTTAAGAAATTTATAATTTGGTAAGGAAAATGGACTAAATATATATATATATACACACATACACACACACACACACACACACACACACACACACACACATATATATAAATGTATAACAACTGCTAAAAAATAAAGAACCTATTTTTTGCTGATTAAAGCAAAAACTTGAACACACTTGACAGTGTGAGAACCTGGAGGCAGGAACTATGGAGGAGCTGCTTGCTGACTGACTCCTTTGCTAATCAGAGAGCACGTTTGAATGTGATTAAGGCTGGCTAGAGACAATTGCTCAGATCTTTGCGGGAGAATCGCCCACAGGGAGGTGATGGCGGCGGAGGGGTGACTTCCTGTGCTCCTGGGTTATTTGAGTAACTTTTGCTTTCACCCAAAGATAGCTTTTCTTCAAAGAATTTCAGCTAAAAGAAGGAGCAGTTGTGGGCTCTTTTGCTGATGCTTTCATCTTGCAAAGATCTTTGTTGAGAGAGAGGGCTCTTTTGCTCCGGAAACATGCTTATTTTACTGTGTTTTGTTAAAGCTCAAGCCAGGTTCCCTTTTCTTTTCTAAACAGATCTATACAAATTTCCCCATATCTCCTGATTCCCTTAAAAGCAGGCTATTTGCTGGCTGATTACAGCCTCCAAACTGAGGACTCTTAATATTTCTTACCTTTTAAAGATAAGTAAACTTAAAATTTTGTCTGAATTTTAACATTATTTTTATTATAAGGATGTACTCTATCTATCTATCTATCTATCTTTTTTTTATTTTGTCTTTCTAGAACCATAGGTTGCTGTGATCCATTTGGGAGAAACATTGCAGACATGATGCATTTCTGATCTATTTCCAATGGCTACACCACTTTAAGGCAGAGTTCATGATGTGTCTTCATTTGGGTTGGTCCTCTTGACTCCATCCTTCTAAATCTGCCCAGGTTTTCTGTCGCCACTGCATAGACTGACAAGCTTCCCAGCTGTTCTTGGTCTGGTCAGTCTATGCAACTTTATGACATCACCTCAGGACCTGTGTCCTGGTTCTCTCTGTAGACACACTTCAGTCTCCTCAGAGACTCATTTCCCTTCTTCTGTGCATTTCTTTGGGCTCCTATTCAAATGTCATAATTGTTAAGATAGCTCTCTTCTCTTTTGATGCCCTAAAACAAGTTAAATCTGGGTATGTCTTCCTCTCTTACAGCAGTCTGTCTGACCTTTAAGATCTAATTACCTAGAAGATTATTAAATCAAACCTTCCTTTTATGAATAGGCCTCATACTCAATCTACCTTTCCTTATTCTGATACAAGACATGATTTTTTTTTTTAATACATGTGTTTCTTCTTAATACCAGGATTGATCTTAAGCTTTCAATCATACTTCTTTTGAAAAGATCCAGAATCGTTTTGTTTGCAAGAATTTCCTTTGATTTTTTTCTTCATATCTTAAGAAAATGTCTTGTTATCCTTAAGATGAGTTCAATTTTCTCCTTTCGCTTCTTAAAAATAAAGTCTACCATCTTCTTACCTATGATCTATTGAAGGCTGAATCTGAGTGTCTGAAGTCTCAATACATCATTAAAATTAAAACCAACAGCAACCCCAGTGTTGTGGTTTGAAAGCCCATTAGCTCATGTGTTTGAGCATTTGGTCCTCGCTGGTGGCTCTGTATTGGAAGGTTGTGAAGGTAGATGGGAACTTGCTGTAGGAAGTGGGTCGCTAGAGGTGGGCCTTGAGGTTTTATAGCATAACCCACTTCCTGTCCATTCTTTTGCTCCCTGACTACCAGAACAATGTGGCCAGCTACTTCCTGCTCCTGTCTGCCTGCCTTTCCTGCCAGGATGGACTATGTGTCTTCTTAAACTGTAAGTCTGAATAAACCCTCTCTACTTTGAGGTGCTTCTTGTGACATAATTGTCACAGCAACAAGAAAAAGTTACTAATATACCCAGTCACTCTGAATATATACAAGGGAGTTTCTTGGACTCCATTGAGATACCACACAAAATCCAGCCATAAATCTCTACGGTCCACAACCAGAGTGTTCAGCTGTATGAAGGTGCATCATAATGCTCACCAAAGTCTGAGATAATAACATCCTGCTTCTAACTGCCCACTGACCCCATATGAAGTTGTGAGTCTGGCTCAACATTAAGCTGGAAGACCACGCCCTGTTTGCCCGTCTTAGCTACTCTCCATGGATCAAACAGTCACAAGAAACAGTGATTATCCTAGACTAGCACTTACTAAAAGTAATTTAAAATCATTTGTCTAGACTACATGAGATTAAAAAAAATTGGTCATGCAAGCATAATGTGAGCCCTTCTAAGTCATGAAGGGCAAAAAACCCACGAGAGCAACTCCACAGACTCAATGTCTCCAATTCCTTTGCTTCCCAATTCTCTCTCTCTCTCTCCCTAGCTTTAGCTCTGTCTCTTTCTCAAGATATCACAGTTCAGTTGCTTACATTTTGGGGTTTTGAAGGAAGCTAACTATGTGACATTCATTAATATATAGAAAAAGTCAAGTAGATTTGGGGATCATATTTTTGATATTTTTATGATTACTACCTTATTTAACTGTACTAACTAACAGATTCAGTGGTTTTTTTTTTTTTTTCTTCTTCCACACAGGCACTGAGGGTCAGCCTCATTTCTGATGGATGTGGCTGGTTCAGATGGCACTCATATTTGGAAATTCTTGAGTATCCTGACACAGACCCAACACAGGATGTATTTGGCTCATTGATCTGTGGCCATTGTTGGATAACCCAAGGAGCCCCTTCTTAGAAATCTACTCATGGAACTGTCTACAGAAAAACAAGACAGAACTTTTCCCTCATTAACATATCCTGAATCCCAGTGAAGAATTCCAAAGGGGCAAAATTAATTAAAATAGTACTGGGTGACATGGCACATGCCTATATGTTCAGCACATGTAAGGCTGAGGCAGGAGGATTGCCATGAGTTTCAGGCCAGCCTAGACTATATATCAAGACCTTGTCTCCAAAACAACAATAACAACAAAACAAAATTATAGGGATTTTTTTTTTGGGCTGGCTTGAATCTCATTATGTAGCCAAGGGTGACTCTGAACTTCAGATCCTGCCTTTTCACCTCCCAAATGCTGGGATTCCAGGAAGGTGTTATCTCACTTGGTCTGTACGTGGTACTAAGGAACATACTCAGGGTTTGTCACATGCTAGGCATCACTCTGCTACATCACTATAAAAGAATCCAGTTAAGTTTCAGTTCCTTGATGAGCAATGAAGTAGTTAACCATTTCTTTTAGATCTAAGGACATAAGAGAGAATACTTTGACCTTGAAGAACATTCTGGTTCTTCCTTTGACTATTACATGGAGACATTCTCAGAACTACAATGGTCCACAGAGTCCTTGACCAAATAGACAATGTTAATTCATGACAAATTGGTGACGTCAGCATAATTATATCTTATCTCTGACCCTTTTAGCTGGTGAGATTCATGAGTAGTAATAACAGCCTACATTTATAAAGAGCTACAGGACTTGCAAATAACAGAGACATGAATTACCTCATTCCTTTTAGCCAGCTGAAATGTAGAGCATGTAGTTTTTCTGCAGGAAAAGGAATGATTCCAGAAAATTCATGACCTTTTGCCTGATATCTTAACAGTGAATAAAGATGCAAAGAGTGTGTCCAGACACCTGTGGGGAGGCATCTTTCTTAGCCGTTTTCCCCTAGGACTTTAGCAATTTCAGAAGCAAGATTATTAACAGTGTGGCGCTAGGAGGTAAGAGAAGGAAACACAGAAGAGGCTCTTGAAATTTCTTCTCTGTGAAGAGAACTGTCTTGAGTTCATTTTCTCATCATTGAGACAGAAGATATGAAGTGAGGTTCATTTTGGCTCATAGCTTCAGAGGTTTCAGCCCACAACCGACCCCCTTGATTACCAGCCCATGGTGAAGGAGAACATGTGGAAGAGGCTGCTCACCTCAGGGTAGACAGGCAGCAGAGACAGGAAGGACCTGCCCAAGGACCTGCCTCCACTGACCTCCTTACTCCAGCTAGCTCCTACATTCTAACAATTCCATAACCTTCCAAAATAGTAAACTAGCCAGACCAAACAGTCAACTCACAAGCTTCTAGAGGAGACACTTCACATCCAAACAATGGCAAATTCTTTGTACATAAGCGAAGAATTGCCTAGCCTAGCCTGCTGAATGTTCCAGTCATGGATGACTTATGGTCTAGTGGCCAGGACTCTTGTTTTCTCCTCAGGTGTCAGTGTCATGTCAGGTACATGAAAGCTGTAGAATAATCCCATTCTATGGTGTACTGGGCAGAGTTCCCTTAGTAACAAATGACCTTTAGCAACATACAATATGCTTGATTACTTCTATTCAATGCTGGTATAAGACTGTCTCAGGCCTTCAGAGACTAATTTAGTACTGCTTTTTCAAACATGAAGAATTCATCTGACTTTAAGAAAACATTGGTTTGTTGGGACAGGAGACATCAGATTGTAAAGGCAGAAATTGATCTATTTACAGAGCTGCTTTCAGGGTGATTCAGAATGTCTGAAAAGACCATGTTGAACTTGCTCGTGAATCAATCATCATAATGAAAGGCAGAGAGAACAAATACAGTAAGTTGCAGATTACTGAGGTTGGAACAGATAATCAGAAGAGTTTTAAAACAAAAGACAGGAGCAGGGTCTGGAGAGATAGCTCAGTCAGTAAAGTGCTTGTTATACAAATATGGGAACCAGGGTTCAGGTAAAAACTGGGCAGAGTAGCATGCGTCTGTGATCTCGGCACCTGGAAGTCAGAGACAGAAGGATCCCTGCAGCTCACTGGCTGCTCAGCTGTATCTGTAAGCTCTGGGTTCAGCCTCAGAAAGTCAGGTGAGCGTGGTTGGTGCAGACACCGGAGTTGACATCTGCCTTCTACATGCACACACACAAATGGCCAAGTGCACATTGAGGAAGATGTGCACGTGTCCACCCTCCCCCCACACACACAAAGGAGGAGGAGGAGGAGGAGGAGGAGAAGGAAGATGAGGAGGAAGAGGACGGAGAAGTACAGTGAAGAAACTATACTAAGACCCATACACATTTTCAAATGCACTACAGGAAGTAGTGCATTTCACACTCTTCCTGGAATGTTTTCCTCCAAAGTCACCTGTCACCTTTCTCAGCCTGAGGCGGTGGCTGCACAGTCCTGCTGATCACACTCTGAGTGACTGTCCTAGACTGTGTCACTCTTCTGTCTTTTAAATATTTTTTCCCTGAAGATGTTTCCTTTTAACTGGCATTTATAACAGACTTGTTCTTTATAGCCTAGCTGAACTACCACTGTCCCTCTGTAGCTTTCTCAGAGTCCCTCTTTCTGGGGAGACCCTGTTCCCCTCCATTCCCAGGGTTCTCCAAAGCCACCGTGGAACACTTGCCACAGAGAATCATGGCTTCCTCTCATACATGAATTCAGACTTGCCTGGGACTCATGATCCACTGCCTCGGCCTCTCAAGTACTGGAACTACAGGTTAGATCACAGCTGCTCCCAATCTTTCTTTTCAGTCTTGAGTTTCACCAGAAATAAGAAATAAAATCTTAAAAAATAGTTTAGAAACATACTATTACATATTTAAAATGACACGAAGAAACAAAAGTTTTCAATTTAAGAAGAGACAAATTAAAGAAGTTTAAGTTATATATCAATTAATATTAAAACTTGAATGGAATATTTACTATTTACTCTGGTAAATTTGTATGTATCAGGAAAAGGTTTTCTATACTAAGAAATTCCACCCGAATTTTTTCAACGTCCATTAAAATTGCAAAAAGCATTCTGTTATTCAAGATGAAAATAAGAACAGGTTAAGAAAACGAGAATGTCACTGTGATTTTTCTCCTAAATAGCCACCTAGAATCCCTGCCTGCTTCTGATGAGACATTAACATCACTTTAAAATCTCCAGATGAAGAGTGAACAGGCTGATGTGGTTTTATTTAGACTGAACTCCATCTAGAATTTTCTCATTTTAATGTAATTGAAGGAATTCTGTCTCCTCCCCCTAAAGTTTGGCTTTCCAACTTCTTTAGATATTACTAGCTGAAGTGAGTCTGAATGTTATTCAGGGAAAGAAAAAAAAAAAAAAAAGACTTCTTTCGTCAACTTTCAAAGATCATTACTTCTCTAGACACCAACTACATGTGCCGGGTTTGATGTCTGCAGCTACGTGTTGTTTTAGATTACTCCCACTAATTTCCCGTAAACACAGAACTATGCAGTCTCTAGATTTTTCTTTTTCACTGATGGCCTCTCCGTTGCAATATGCCAACCGCATTTCAGCTCTTCCGTTTCTCCCCAGATCTCTTCTCACTCCCCGGGCATGTTCGCCATTGTCTCAGACTTCAGGTTCAAAAACATGTCTGCAAAGACACCTCCCCTGTGAGTCCCTTTGGACCCCTACTCTTGTTATGCACTGACTCATTCACCTTTTCGCCATGTTACCCATTATAATTACTTTATTATGTCTCTCATCATGGCTTCAATACATGATAACATTGTGCTTCTCTGTGTATTTGCTTTCTGTTGTGATCTCTGACTGTGGTCTTTGTAAGGACGAGCGATGTGTCCCTCCTTGGTCATTACAGTACTGCTGACATCTAACACAGGGTCATACATAGTCTACATAAAAAATGTTTGATTGACATATAATGCGAGCCGCATATATAAACTTAATTTCTGGGAGACACATTACAAGTCCAGAGGGACAAATATAATTTTAATAAACATTTTATAGGTCTATAAGACCTATCTAATTTTGTTTCAAGATTATTTGGTATAGAAGGTTATTGGTGAGATAATTTATATTCCTGTTGCCTTAGTATTCAGAACTCACATTGAGTTTACACTGAAAACACAGCTCTTTATGGACTAGCTACTTTTCTTATGGCCAGTAGCCACATATGGCTAGTGGTACCCTGTGTGTGGCCATGAAGATCTAGTTTATTCTTTGCAAGTATGCTCAGCTTCTGTGTGTCTCGTGGCTAAGCGCCAGCCCTGGTGACTTCAGAGGGCTGCCCTTGGATTCTGGAACTATGTTTTTGCTAAGAGCAGTAGGGATATTTACGAGTGGTGTGTCTCCTTTAACCAGATAATGGACAATCTGATCGCCTCAGAATGGTTGCTGCAGAAGAACCAAACTCTGTAGTTTCTGAACTCCTTAACACCCTGAAAACCAGGCTGAGCCCAGGACGTTGCCTGAAACCATCATTTTGGTTTCCCTTCAGTGTTGTGTCTCCTTCTCCCTTCACCTCCTAAAATTTCTCTGCAGATTTCTCCAGATGTTTTGTTAAGAAAGTACCCGCTGGTGAATCACTGCTTCTGGAGTACTCAGACAATAAGGTGGTCCTCGATGCAGGTCCTGCTAATGCACGGGGAGGGTAGCGTTGTGTGTTGGGAATAGCCACCATGCTGTTGCGGTTTCGTGTCCCCGTTACAGTGCACCCTTGGTCCAGACTCAGATTTTTTTTTTTAAATGTGATAAATTTAAGTGTTTTCTCATCTCCCTGTCTTCCGTAGCAACTACTGTAACTTTTCCTGTACATTCTTGGATTTGTTTCTTAAACAAATTCATCATGTATTTATAAATAAGTTATATTAGTAAACTACATGTATTTTACTTTCTTCCTTCTTTCCTTATATTTTCTGAGATGGTATATTGCTATATTGTCCACACCTCAATTTCATGATCCTCCTGCCTCAGCCTACCAGGTGCTGGGGATATATATCTATATATTTATATATCTATATCTCTATATCTATCTATCTATCTATCTATTGAATGGATGTGTATATATTATCCATTTCATGTATGTATGTGTGTGTGTGTGTGTATTACCCATATATATCCTTTCTCTTTATATTTCCATATTTTTATAAATTTTAAATGTATTCATGAGTAATTGTTAATCTTCATTAATGCAACGCAATATATTTTATCAATTAAGTACATATTTCAAATCACTTTTCCCTTTGTTAATTTAACTCTTGCCTAGCTCCTCCCTCTAGGTCTCTGATAAGACCATCCATATAAACTTTTCTTGACACATTATTTTGACCATGACTATATAACTAGAAAATAATTGCAATTTCTGAGTCTAAATATGTCTTGGTTAGGGCTACTATTGCTGCGATGAAACGCCACGGTCAAAAGCAACTTGGGGAGGAGAGGGTTTATTTCACTCACAGTTCCACGCAATAGTTCTACCCTGAAAAGCAATTAAGGCAGGAACTCAAACTGGGCCGGAGCCTGGAGGCAGGAGCTGATGCAGACTCCATGGAGGAGTGCTGCTTACTGGCTTGTTCATCATGGCTTGTTCAGCCTGTTCTCTTATAGAAGCCAGGATCCCCAGCCTAGGGATAGCTCCACCCACAATGGGCTGGGCCCTCCCAAATCAATCATCAATTAAGAAAATGCCCTACGGACTTGCTTACAGCCCAATCTTATAAAGGCATTTTCTCAACTGAGGCTTCTTCCTCTCAGATGACTACAGTTTTATTGACATAAAACTAGGCAGCACAAGATATACATGCATTCATATTTTTTTGTTTTTGTCCAATAGAGTCTCATTATATAATTCAACCTCAAGATTCAATCTTCAAATCTCAGCCTCCTGTGTGCTGAGACTACAGGCATGTGCCATCATCCCTTGTGGATCATAGGTTCTTCATATAGGCTCCAGTGTGATCCTGAGTTTAAACGTATGTGTGCTCACATACAGATGTGTCTGGGAAGGAGGTCTAGAGCTTTCATTAGCATGATGAAGGCACCTGTGGCAGTCAAGGGTTGGGATCCGCTGTATAGCCTGTGCTGCGTAATGTATTTGCCTACATGCAGTTTCATCTTAGCAGCCTCTGGCTGCTAGATTAGTAATTAATTAATTATCCACTCTTCTACATGCTGATTATCCAGAGGCTGGGACCCAGCCCCATCCCTAACTGACCCTCCACTACCTAGTTCAAGCAGGACAGGGAAGTCGTCATTCATAGCTTTCTTTGAAAGATGACTCTATTTTCTCTTTGGTGTTTATGAATTCTCAGTGGAACTGATTTAATATTCTCTGGCTTGTACCTTTGACCCTCTTTTGCTTTGATCTCAGGGAATTTAATCTTCCTCCATCGAGATGACACATAAACCACTTTGGACCAATTTACAAATCTGGTTGCACTGAGCAGGCACCAGTGACGATTCCTCCTACTGCTATGGCTTCATTTGAGCACAGCTTCAGCCATCCAACATCCATACCAAATCAGAGGTGTAAGCATGCATCTGGGGTTCTTATCTTCAGTTACTGATACCCTTTTGTTCAAAATTTTGAATTAGTTGATATTTCTACAAGTGGTGAGTGATCATACTACTTTTGTTTAGCCAGTGAAATAGCCTGTTACTGTTACCGATGTGCTGCTGGAGAAACATAGAGTGGCCTTTGTTCTTCTTGTCTGGGGAATGGAAAGAGTGCCTTGAAGTGACTGGAATACACATGGCAGAACCCACTGATGGCTGGAGTGTAGCGTGAGTGGACAGGGTGCTTCATCAGGGTTGATCACCAGTATTCCCTCTTCACAGGCACAGTGACAAGAAACCTCTGTATTGGAGGAGAGGTTGTAATACAGGCCAATAATAAATACCCTAATACTTCCAGGCTGTTCTTTCAGTTCATGCCTCCTACTTATTTCAGTATAGGAGTTTGGGAAAATCAAAGGCACAGTTAGAATAAAGCTTCTTGTTTCAATTTCTGTGTGTGTGTGTGTGTGTGTGTGTGTGATTTGTGTGTGTTGAGCATGCATGTGTGTCTCTATGATTGCATGTGCATGGGCTCATACATGTGAGGGTACATGTACATACATGTATAGAGGCTATAGGTTGACAGCAGGTGTCTTTCTTGATCCCTCCACTTTATTTACTGAGGCAGGGTCTCTTGGTGAACCCAGAACATGCCCATTCAGCTAGTCGGTCTAGCTGACAGCGTGCCCTAGGAATCTACCCTTCTCTGCCTCCTAGAAGACTGTCGAATCCATTCGGCTTTTTCAGGCATACTGAGCTCCAAACTGTCTTCACAACTGTGCAACAAGTGCTTTATCCACAGAAACACGTTACCAGCCCCGGTCTCTTTTGATACGAAGTGTGTACACTTGACGAAAGTAGTGGTCCTATAGCCTTAAGTAAATTCTTTCCCTCCTTTGAATCTTAGCTTCCTAATCTCTACAACAGGGGCTGGCTAAACTCTCTGCAACAAGGCATGAATTAAAGTAGTGAACGTAAGGCGTACTTTGTGTGTAGCACAACCTAATAAATTCTTGGGGATTAATGATGAGAATGGGAATAGTGGTGGAAACAAAGACAATCATGATAAGAAACCCCATCAAAAAGCTTTGACCCCACAGACCAACTCATCTTACAGAAAACACTGTTTTCCAGGTAAGGAAAGAGAGATACACAAATAGCCATGGGCTGTTCTGCTATTAGGGTCTGTACAGCTTTTTGTGTTCTAGAATCCTGTGTATTCTAAAGGCACAAAAAGACTTGAAAGTCCTCACGGAGTGCCGATTCTTTTCACTAGACATAGATGTCAGCACAATACAAAAGGACAGAAAGGAACTGGGTTGGAGAGATGGCTCAGAGAGTAAAGATACTGGATTAATCACTGTCCTGATGCTATGATTTATTGTTCTGTGGCTGTCTTTACACCCTGACCAAGACAACTCTGATAAAAGAAAACATTTAATTCAATGTTGCTGAGAGTTTCAGAGGGCTAGTCCATTATAATCATGGCAGGGCATGGGCAGCAGGCAGGCAGGCATGGTGCTGAATAGATATCTGAAAGCTGTGTGTGTGTGTGTGTGTGTGAGAGAGAGAGAGAGAGAGAGAGAGAGAGAGAGAGAGAGAGAGGGAGGGAGAGGGAACCACTGAGCCTGGTGTTGATCTTGAAATCTCAAAGCCTACTCCCAGTGACACACCTACTCCAACAAGGCTACACCTCCTAAGTCTTCAGTCACAGCTCATCAACTGGGGACCAGCATGCAAACGTGCAAGCCTATCGGGGTTACAGTCATTCAAACCACCATAAGTGCTCGGCACCAAGCCTGATGAACTGAGTCAGATCCCTGGATTGCACAAGGCAGAAAGTGAGAATTGATTCCTGCAAGTTGTCCTGGAACCTCTACATGTACACTGGGGCACCTGCAGACACCCTTCTTCAAATAAATAAATACATTTCAAAATAGGAAACTTTTGTGCCATTGTCAGACATACAATGATTACGTGCTCTCCCGTCTGTCATGCACATAGCTGGACTTTCACTGTGATCTGGATCATAAGCCTGGGTCAGGATGACCCTTGGTGCTTTTTTGGGGTACTGGGCCCTGGAGCTCAAAGTTAGCTGCACACATCCCTGCAGTCAGGTGTGCACAAGCCCTTCCAGAGTCAGGTTGGCTCATCATTTATAAGACAGAGCAATCTCAGGCAGCCCCCTGCTGTAGTCTCCCACTCTGCCAAACTGGAAGAACAACAATGAACAAACAAAACTCTGTCAAATGCCAAAAGCTTGAACACACAGAAGTGAAAGTGAAATTATAGAGCGCTAAATTCATAGGAAGTTTGGCAGCTTCTGGTGGAGTCATTGGTCTATAATTACTTTGAAATTGATAACAATATTGTAATTACACTCAGAATTATAAATACACCCCAAGATTATGCTGAACATAATCTAACACAAAGATTACATGAATGCCTTCCAGAACAGTTTCTCACAAGCGGAGAAAAGCCATGCTTCATGAGCCCCACGACTCCAAAATTGCTAGAGAAAACATTAAATGCGGGTGACATGACCGGTGTGGGCTGAATGCCATTCTCTATGATCATATTCTGACGACTTCATCAGTCCTCGAGGTGACTGTGTCTGGAGATAAGACACTTTGGGCCAGATAAGATTGTAAGGTTGGGGTTCTCTTCAGAGAAGACTGGTATACTTATCTAAATACTAAGAGGCCCCTTTAGCACACAGAAGGAAAGGCCACAAAGAGATGGGGAAGGTAGCTCGCTGAGATCCAGGAAAAGAGGCCCTCACCAGAAACCAGCGCTAGGGGCACTGTGATATTGGACTTTCAGAACTGTAGAAAAATAAATATCTGATGTATAAATCACCTAGTTGGTAGTATTTGTGATAGCAGGCAGAGCCAACAATGCAGCAACATTTTGATTAAATAACTCAAAGCTTTTCTAGAAGTCTGCAAGGCAGAGGATTTCAACAGTGGAGGGCTGTGTGGGATCTGGAGAGCTGAGCACAGGGGAAAAGTTGCATAAACCATGGTATCCACCTTTCCACGGGACAGAAGTAAGCTCTACATAGACTAGCTTTCCATAAGGAAGCTAAGTAGAGTTAGAAGAAAGGGATACAGAGAATTCAAATCCAAATGTAAAAATTAAAAAAAAAAAAGAAGCATCAAGGCCTAAGATAGACCCTGAAATCCATGGATATTTCTTTTTATGTGAACATAGTTTCGTAGAGGGTGCACATTTTATATTTGATGGTAGCTGGTTGAACAAGGTCTGAAAGGAAGATGGTGCAGAGGAAAATCACTACTGAGAAAAAGAAAAGTACTAGAGTAATTTCCTGTAGAGTACAGCGAGGTTCCAGGAGTCTCACCCTCCAGAGCGTTAGATTCTGTGCAAGGTTACCTTGGTTTATAGAGTGTCTGCATGCCAGAAGGAACAGAAGGGAGAATGAAGCATATTCAGACTTTCCCTAGAAGGAAACTTCATGACCATCATGTGAGCTCCTCGAAAACCTACTGTTGGGACAATAATCTCTACAGTGTTCTGAAGTATGAGAAATGACAACTAATTTACTTCCCATGTCATCTTTGAGATTGAAGAACAGGACTCATCTTAGCCAATAGCTAACATTCAATTTTCTATTATTTCTTTAAGGATGAATGGTATGCACATCTTTAGGGTCAAGTTCTTGTGGGAGTGGGAAATGCCTATCTGGTACTGCAAATCTGGCCAAGAACCCATGCTAGGAGAACTCATTGATGTGGTTATGAACCTATTATTATTATTCTACATGGACACATGCCCTTTACACGCATATCTCTGTGACCATAAACTAGTGCAGCTCTCAGACCTCATTAAAGAAGTTTGTACAGAGAATGGTGGTTAACACAGAAACTCACAAGCAGTCAAAGTGCAGAGAATTAGAGTCAGTCACAAAGGAGACATCTTTACTCACCCTCCAGGCTCAGGAACTATCATAAAGGAGAGGTAGGAAGAATGTAAGAGGCAGAAGTCAGGAGGACTGGGGATAAACAGAGTCTTCTGTAGACAATTGGGCAACTGCATTCATGAATTTATAGCAGCTGTGGTTGCCTGCCCAAGACCTGCACAGGATCATGCCAGTTCTAGCATGGAATGAGAAGATGTCTGTGAGTGTCCCCAAGATGGCTTCAAGGGGAGGGAGAGTCAGTTTTCTTTAAGGGTATGCTCCTGGTAGGTTGACCATGCTCCAGTGGATAACCTCAGTCATGATTATATAGACGGCACTAATTGGAATTAATGAATTATTATTATTTTTAATTACACAGTGCTGGGAGAGCATGGTAAGGTGGGGGGTAGATATAATATGAGTTAAAGAGGGAAGTGGAGGTGAGTATGACCAAAGAGCATTGTATGGAATTCTAATAGTTAATGAAAGTATTTAAAAGAAAAAAACAGGAGAGGAGAAGGAGGAGGAGGAGGAGAACAAGAAGAAGAAAGAAGGAAGGAGAAGGAAAAGAAGAAGAAGAAGAAGAAGAAGAAGAAGAAGAAGAAGAAGAAGAAGAAGAAGAAGAAGAAGAAGAAGGGGAAGAAGAGGAAGAAGAAGGGCCCAATTAGAGCAAAACATGCTTAAATTTCACAGACTGGACAAGTTCACACCACCAGAACCAAAATCGTGACATGATATTGCCAGCACAAAGCTCTCAAAATATCAACTCAGATTGACTTTGAATAGAAGACATTTGCTTTGTCTGCTTTTTTTTTCACTTTCCATAATAAAAAAAAGAGGTGTACACTCTCTTGCGTTTACTGCTTTTGTGGCACAGCCATGACCCATGAATACAGAGAAAGTCATGGAGCCAGCACAGCTGTTTGGCACAGTCCAGCATAGCTGAGCTGAATGCTGCATCTCTGTCATGCTGCCTCACATTTCCGGTTCTGATCTCTATGTGCTGCATTAGGGAACACTTCACACTGTGACTAATTTATATTTTTACCGGAGAAAATTATCTCTTAGTCTCTTTAGGAAAGTCTTAATTATTACAGCCCTTTTTGCTTACAGAGAATCATTCAGGAATTTTCCTTAAGCCTTGGGGAATGTGATAAGCACAAAAATGCTAAACATTTCTTTATGAGGTTATGGCTCCAGGACTTTTCTCGTGCGTTTACCCCTGAACAAACTCAGAACGGATACAATCAGGACAATATAACTTGACAATAGCCGGTTAACCAAGGCAATCGGGACATTACAGAAAAGCTGATAGGTCCCAATAGGCCAGGAGAAGTGGCCTCTCCCAACATATGCTCAGAGTTTCCTGGATATGTGGCTTCCGAGATGGGGGCTAGACATAGATGCTCACAGAGAAGGCCATCCACTGTACATGACATGTCCTCACAGAAAAAGGAACTTAGTAACAAAGTTAGATTGGCTAAAACAATCTTTACCCTACAGAGTAATATGATATAAAGGAAAAAAGAATTAGACATAAGGGTTTGCCATTTATAATAAGACTGGCTTACACCAGGTTTTACATGAGGTCACTTAATTAGGAAACAAAAGGAATTCTCCTATACAGATAGATTTTTATGGAGATCATAAAAGCAAGTTAACTGCAAAAGCCTTTGAGGCCTAAGAAAGCTGACTTATAAGTAACACTTTAAACCAACAAAGTTTTATTATATATTATATAAGGCTTGGGGACTTACCTAAACTGGCTCAGATATTTACGAAATGATATGATCTGTATCCCCTTGTAAACCATGAATTTGTCTTTGTCTTGTGAAATCCATATAATAAAGCAGCACCCTATCTGGCAGTCAGAGCCATCAGTCATTCATAGCTGCCAAGATCATCCCAGTCCTGGTCTCTGACTCATTCTCCCTTCACCTAATTCCTTATCTCTTCTCTGAGCCCTGTCGACTTGCCAGAGCAGGCTCCTGGCACTTTTTCTTAGCTTTAGTTCTGTGTGCTCATCTATTTGGGTGGACACATTTGGATGATTAATTCTGCCAGCTTGACCTGCTTCCTTTCTCTCAGAGTCATGGTTAATGCCTTGAGCAGGAGGGTTTGCATCTCTGCCCTTCCTGGCTCTCCTTTCCAGGTATTTTATTTCTTTCCAAAACCATCCTAAAATGGCTGTTTGTCTGATACATATGAACTCTACATAAGGAGAATTTCTCAGTGGAAAAGTTAGTTCTCATTGTTTATATAAATGTATATAGAATTATTGATGGTGATGAGCCTACTCTTAGATCCAATCATCCAATACTATTAAAACAGGTGCTCCTCAGACAGCTGTTCTCAACCTATGGGTCGTGACCCCTTTGAGGGTTGTACTACACTTACCCAGGGGTCACTTAAGACCATCTACATATTAGATATTTACATTACAATTCATAACAGTGGTGAGATTATAGGTATGAGTAGCAATAAAAATAATTTTATGGTTGAGGGGTCACTGAAACATGAGGAACTGTGTTAAAAAGTCACAGCATTAAGAAGGTTGGGAACCACTGTTCTAAGAGCTCCAGAAAGAAGTCGTAGGATTCAGGAAGGATAAGAATATCTCCTGTTTCAGCAAGGGGAAGGCTGAGGCAGAGATCACCTCTGCAGAATTGGGAGGCCTTTCTTCTTTGTCTCCCCATGGCCTGCCTAGATGATTTTAATGGAGTCTTGCTTTCACTTTCTCCAGTTTCTAACAAGTAATAATTACTACTCCTCTAGCCCTCTATCTCACGAACTCACTGCCACAGAACACAACTGTTAAGCATTACAATGAATTCCTTGAAAACCAGCTCCGTGGCAAGACAATCAGCTATTTTCTGATTTTTTTTTCTCAGCATATCAGGGGCATTTAATGGGAAGGAATAATAAAATTCAGTTGTCTTATTATAAATACATAATAGCAAAATGACAGGTAAGAAGCAATTGTTCTGGGAATAAATGTTAAATAGCAGAGTCAGATGCTAATTTCCAGTATTCATGATCTTTGGGGAAACACACAGAATTCTAAACATGGAAGAGCTAACTGCCTGCATAAAGAGTAGCAAGACATTTCAAAGCCTTCTGCACTTCCTGGTAGAAGAGAATGGCTTAAATTGTGGCTCAGAAGTTATTCTTGGGCTTTCTGGTATTCCATTCTTGCCTCAACATGCAATCAAATTGCTTATTAGCAAAGATCATCCCCAGGGGATTCTGGATTTGTCTAACTCCATGCCAAGAGAGCAGTAGGCAACAATGTAAGTGCAGAAGAATATGTGCCTTAGGTTGGGATCCTTTGGAATAGAACTCAGGAAAGGATTTTTTGTGCAAGTAATGCATTAATGAAGTGCTTCTAGAGAGGTCCTGAAAAGAAGACGGGGAAGATAGGAAGGGAGAGGAGTAAGCAAAGGCACACAGAGATCAATTCTTAGCCTTAATCCACCAAAAGTTTTTTAGGCCAGCTATGTCATAAGCCAGTGATGACACTTAGAAATTCAGGGGGCAAGAAGTTTCATTTACACGTCTCTCTATCTGGTGTCTGGACAAGAGAGGGGAATATAAACTTCTTGACATGCTGACTTCTTCTGTTGTAGGTAGATGGTATTGAAGAAGGTTGGGAAACAAATGATTGCTATTCAAAGCAAATGCTTGCTAGATGGTTTTCATGCATAGGCGAGATGTGCATAGGTGAAAAGAGGCCCAGACACATCGTGGTGAAGCAAATGCACTGTTTGTTAAGAGAGTGGCACCTAAGGTGGTGAGGACATACATTAAGAACTAGAGTGAGGAGACAGGCATAGAGACAGCAGTGTGATGGCATCCAGGTTGGCTACTGAAGCAAAAGTAGAGAGGGAACTGCATGGGGTTCAATAGGCTCCATGACAAGACTAGCTTCTTAACAAGATTGTTGAGAATGAGTCAAAGTGCCTCTCTTAAAAGATGGTGAGTGCTGGGGGTAAGCCCTGGCAGTTGACAGAGGTCCAAAAAGGAAATAAGGAGTAGATGAAGGGTGATTGAATCTCAAGGCTGGGAGGATCCTGAAGCTCTGACTGTGGCTCTGACTGACTAGCAATCAGGGTACTTCTTTATTTATACAGATTTCACAAGACAAAGACAAACTCTTGGTTTCCAAGGGGATACAGATCATATCATTTTTTAAATATCTGGGCCAGTTTAGGTAATTCCCCAAGCCTTGAACTATATATAACAAAACTTTGATGGTTTAAAGTACGACCTTGAAAGCTTTCTCAGGTCCCAAACCCTCTCCAGTTGACTTAACTTTTGTGATCTCTATAAAAATCTGTTTGTTAAGAGAATTCCTTTTGTTTTCTGGTTAAGTGGCCTCACCATAACCTGGTATAAGCCAATCCTTTTAAAAGTGGCAAACCCTTATACCTAATTCTTATTTATTTTTATCATACTACTATGTAAGGTAAAGGTTGTTTTAGCTAACCTAACTTTGTTCTCTGGAGGCATGTCATGTATGCCTCCCCATCTTATAAACTACATATTCTGGAAACTCTGAGGAGGGGCCCCCTGATCTGCCACCACTTCTCCTGGCCTATTGCGGCTTATCAGCTATTCTCAGGTTTACATTGCCCTGATTGCCGGCTTCTGAGTTTGTTCAGGGGTAGACACACCAAGAAGATCCTGAAGCCATAGCCTCATAAAGAAATTCCTAGGTTTTCGTGTTTATCACAATCTCTAAGGCTTAAGGAAGATTCCTGAGTAAGGTCATATAGGGTTAATTCCCCAAAAGCAGAAGGGGCTGTAATAATTAGGACTTTCCTAAAGAGACTCAGAAATAGTTTTCTTGGGTATAGACATACATGAATCATAATATAAAAAGTCTCCTAACAATGTAGCACTGAGAGACCAAAAGTGGGAACAGCAGGACAGCACAGCACTCAGCTCAGGTTTGCTGGAACTATGTCAAACAGCTATGCTGCCTTCATGACTTCTGCTGTTTCCACTGGTCATGGCTGTGCCAGGTGAGATCCTACCATAATGTCAGAACTGAGATACCCAGTCCTGTTGTGGAAATTTATTTTTATTGTGTTTAAAATAATTGTTTTGGTGTGCTGTTGAGATGCATAGGTCTTGTCATTTTGTATTGTTTGCAGGTGTTGGATTTCTGTGGGCCATGTTTGATTGTTTATGATCTGCACCCGAGGAGTGCTGTATTAATAAAACCACCTGAACTCAGACACTCAGGGTTCCACTGTCAGGTAGATGTTGGCCAGGATGGTGGTTCCCTCTGTTGAGGCCTGGCAGAGTTTGCACCAATGAATATGCCTCCTTGTCTTGTTTGGTGAGCTGCCACAGCAGCCTAATAACCTCACAGTCCAAGCCTAGACCTGGAAGCCGTGGAATGAGTCTGCATCCCAAGAAAATGGAACCGACCTTTTGAGATTTCCTCCTAACTCAGATTTTTCTCTAGCTCTGGTCCAGCCTAAGCCTGCCATTCTAGCGAGGGGTGGGGTGGTGAGGGGAGAGGATGCTGAGAAACCTTCCACTCCTAACTGACAATGATCCTAGGTTAAGAAATAGTTAAGACATTCACACAGCCCATGTCTGGAACTGATAAATATGAACTGAAAACCTTCACAGCTCAGGGGTTTTTATTCATTGCTTCAAATTCATTTTCATTATGATTTTTTTCCCTTTTATTTTTAGTCTATTTCTATTTATGTCTGGTCCACTTACAATACTTTTGTTTGGTGGTCTAAAGATCACGATGAGCAATTTTGCCACTATATGTAAGTAAAATTAAGGAAATTCATTTCAGATGTGTTTATTGAAAGTTTCTCTATATAAAATATTTTATGCCAAACACTAAAAGTTTCTCGAAGTATTCTGTTCTAATTCTTCTCCTTAAGGCACACATAGTCAGAGGCAGCTTTGTAGCTCTATCTAAAGTCTGGAAATAGGGAGTCTCGTGGGAATATACTGCATAAGGTAATTTAATAAAGGCCCTCTTTAAATAGCTAGATAAAATACAGGACGCATATTGCTCAAGGCATAGTTCTACTCAAAATTACTTATTTTTCAATCCTGTATTTTCCTTTTTTCAAAGCTTGGCAGTTCTACCAAAAAGTTCTGAGCACTCTACACCAGTGATCTTTCACTTACAGGAACATGAAGCCCATCAGGGAGTAGAAACAGGCTCGTGGAGAACTGGGACAAGCTCAGGCCGGGGAATGTTTCCTCGCTCTGCCCTGGGGCTCCCCAGCCAGAAATTCAGCTCTTTGAGATGGTGTATATCTACACAATGGAATGGTAGAATCTATTTTTCAATGTGACTGCTAGATGACAGATGTTCAAGGAAAAGTAATCTCATCTCTCCTTTTTTCCCAATAAAACATTCAGTTTAAATTTCTTTTTTTTATTATTTCTTTTATTTTTGATATATTATAATGACATCATTTCTCCCTTCTCTTTCCTCCCTCCAAACCCTCCCATATAGTCTTCCTTGCCCTCCTTCAAAGTCATGACCTCTTTTTTCTCCAGTGGTTGTTGTTACATGCTCATGTGTATGATGTATACGTATGTATATACATCTATATTCCTAAATACAACCTGCTCGGTCTGTATGGTGTCACTTGTATGCACATTTTCAGGGCTCACCATTTGACACTGGATAACCATTTGGTGTGCTCTTCCCTGGGGAAGACTATTTCTCCCACTCTGAGCCTTCCTTAATTGCCTGTCTCTCGTTGTGTAGGGTTGAGGCCTCATGGTCCTCCCTCCATCCATTTTTCGCATGTCTGCGGCTGCTATCCTTGCTCAGCTCGTGTTTTAGGCAGTCATGTGGGTGCAGTCTCTTACTACACTAGGAGACAGTGTCATTGCAAGCTCTCCATTCCTCTAGCCCTTCGAGTCTTTATGCCTCCTCTTCCAAAGTGATCTCTTTGCCTTAGGTGTAAAGTTGTATTGTAAATCCTCCTGGGACTGGACTCCACAGCCCTGCATTTTGATTGGTTGTAGTTTTTTTTTTCAAGACAGGCTGTCTCACTAAACCCAGAGTTTGCAGATTTTGCTGGAGTGACTGGCCAACAAACTTCCATAGTCTGCTGACTCTGCTTTCCAAGCTCATCCTCAAAGCCGTGAAAGTTTCTTTCGGCTTGGTACAACTTACAATTATGCTTTACGTAGGGTTTCTAGTTTGGTTTGTTAAAAACTCCATCTCTAAGATTTCTAATTGTTTTTAACTCTTTTCTGAACTTCTTGTCCGAATCTTGGATTGGTTTTCCCCTCACTTCTCTCAGCTAGTCATTGTCATCATTGAGAACCCACTGACAACGTTTTAACATTGTTTAACAACGTTTTCCAGCATCTCACCTATGATTTTGGGGGTTGGGCATGTGTTTTATCTGTATACGGGTTGTTTTAAATGTTGTTGTTGTTGTTCTACGTGTGCTCCGTGCATCGCTTCTGTGTCTGGTGCCTGTGGAGGCCAGTAGGGGCCATTGGATCCCCTGGAACTGGAGTGAAAGGTGGTTTTGAGCTCTGATGTGGGTGCTGGGGATATTTGTTTAGAACTCTGCGTTGGGGCCTTCACAGCTTTAACTTCTGGTTCTCCTACTTCTTATTGGTCATTGATGATGAACATCTATCTTTCCTATTTGGACAAGGAGCCAGAAGTTGGTCCTCCACCAAAGGATGCTCACACCCCATATGTACCAATTTTTTTCAGGTGTGTCTCATATACTTGCCATCTACAGAGCCCTTTAGTCAGCACACGTGCCTCATATCTTGTGATGCACAGAGTGCAGATTTAATCTGGAATTTCAGAAAAAATGTCATTTTTTCAATTAAGCACATGCATTAATTATACTGGAGTATGTGTGTCTATTCTCCTAGCAAGACTTTTGCTTTCCTAGCCCAGTCAACATATGTCTCTCTTAGTTGCCAAGGAGACTAACTTTTGCTAGCCACCCCCACCCCCCCAAGGCATTGCTGCAAGCTCTGATAGGCCCCCTGTGTGCATTCAGAGAAACTATTCTCTTGGATGGCTTTCCACTGGAAAGTAGAGTCGGTAATAACAGGGAGTGCTGCCTAGATTCTACTTCCTCTGGGAGCCTAGAGAGCAAGAACTTTATCCCCTAGGAGGGGTGAGGCCGGGTGGGATGACTGTGACCGTATTTCTCAGCTCACTGTGGGAAACCAGTGGATCTCAAGGAAGGCTTTGAGGGAATATAGAGGAAAGGGGACAAAAGATTGACCCTCTGGAATCTGTTCTGAAGTAGATTATACAGAACAGGAATGAAAAGGCTTTCCGATGATATTTAAAACACGTTAAAATCAACATTCCAGGACTGTGGAAATGGCTCGGTTAGTAAATTGCTTGCCTTGCAAGCACAAGGACCTGAATTTGATGCCCAGAACACAAATAAATGCTGGGCACGGTGGTGTGTGCTTTAATCACAGAGCAGTGGAGGCAGAGGCACAAGGACCTTTGGGGGCTTGCAGTCCTGTTAGTGTAATCTAATTGGTGATCTCCAGGCCAGTGAAAGACTGCATCAAAGAAGGTGGATGGTATTGCTGAAAATGAAGCCCAGGATTGTTCTCTGTCCTGCTCATGCACACACACTGGCATGTATAATGTAGGCATGTACATACAGACACATAGAACATTTTCAATAGCGCTGATGGTTACTCCCAGACACGGTGAAATTGCTGTGGGGATTTCGTCTAGGGACAGCACTGGCAGACTTTGTGTAAATGTGAAGTAAGCACAAGGCAGTATCACAGGCATGTAGGTTTCTGTGGTCAGAGGCTCAGGTTTGACAGGGGGACAGAGTGATTCCAGTTCTATGAAAAGACTGGGGAACAGATTGAAAGGAAGTTGAGTCCACGCTGTGGATACACTGCATTCCAAGGAAAGGATGTGATCTCTGTGCTTGGAAATGCCTCCCGGCTGTTGGTGCCTTGGGCAGAAGGTTATGGAACCTTCATGGAGTGGATCCTCACTGGAGGAAGCACAGCACTGTTCTCCAGATGTTCTTCCTCTGCTTACTGACAAAAGGCGAGGCAATGTGACCGGACAGCTCCTGCCCCACCAGCTGCCACGTCTTTTTCACCATCATGGACTCTATCTCACAGGAACTGTAAGCCAAAAATAAACCCTTTCTATCCCAAGCCGCTCAGTCAGGGTATTTTATGACAGCAACAGAAAAGAAAGCAATGAAGTTTCTATTTGGTAGACAGTCGACAGCCAGGTTTTCGAAGATAAGTGAACACAAAACTTTTGCAAAGCGCTAGAGGGATGCTCGGTGGTTAAGAGCGCAGGCTTGTCTTCCCGTGGACCTGGGTTCGATTCCTCATTTCCAGCACCCACAGTGGCAGTTCACAGCCATCTGTAATTCCAGTCTCGGAGGATACAGCTTCCTCTTCTGGCCTCCATGGGCACCAGGCATGCAGCTGGTGCATAGGCGTGTGTATAGGCAAAATCCAAACAAACACTACTCAACCTTCCTGGAGAAGATGAGTCTGATAGGTGTCAGTAGTGGGATTCCTGAAAGAGTGTGTGCTAAGAGGTGTTGGGATCATGAAGGACTTTCTTCATCTACATTCATGTTCCAGGTGAGGAGTCCTGGGCAACTGTGATGATTAATCTTGGCTGTCAGCTTGGCCTCATCTGGAATCAGGTAAACTCCATGTTGCTAGACATTTCTGGGTGGGGTTTTCCTAATCAGATTATTTGAAGCAGGAAGACCTGCCTTAAATCAGGCCATGCGTTCTGGTGGCGGTCTGCATGAGACGACATAGAAGAAGGAAACTTTCCTTTGTGCCCGAGTGTACTGCCCCCTCACCAGCAAATTTGTCTGTCCCATACCTGAGGCTGATATTAAGTCCAATTTCTCTGGAATTCTAATATAGACTGAAGAGCAGAGGCTCTCCAGGAATCCTTTAGGACTCTGCACCAGGTATGGACTCCTGTGCAGCTACAGGATTCTTGCCCTGTTGAATGTGAGACAGTTACTGTTGTACTATCCAGATCACAGCCAATGGGCCAGGCTAATAAATCCATACACACACAGACAGACAGACAGACAGACACACACACACACACACACACACACACACATATATATATATATACATACATATGTATATATATATAATACATACACAATTATACATATTTAAATATATACATGAATACATATATTCATTCTATCAGTTCTGTTCCTTTAAAAATCTTTACTTTTAAAAAATATGTAATATATTTTGATTATATTCTTTCCCATCTCACAACTTCTCCAAGATCTTCTCCACCTCTTTATTTACCCAATTTTATATTCTCTCTTTCTCTCAAGAAAAGAAGGAAGGAAAGAAGGAAGGAAGGAAGGAAGACCACAACAAATTCCCAAAATGCATAGCTGGAGAAAGAGAGTCCAGAGCTGTGAGAAGCTTCCCTGTGAAGCTTCCGGAAGAGGATATTAGCACTGAGTTAGTCCTTCTAGATGAACTGTACAACAACATCTGGGAAAGCAGTGACTGGTAAGACTGTTGCCTGATACTGTCGGCTGGGTTAGAGGCTGACAAACACAATCACTTAACAATGTGTCAGAATGGTGTCTTCACAATGTAAAGTTGTTCTGGACTCCTCGTGTAATCTGAAGTAGACAGCCAGGAACCTTTCTATATCTAGGACTGACAGTAATCCTCAGAGCCTCTGCCACCAAGTAATGGGGTACGGTACCTATCCCACAGATGATGACGTAATGATCAAGTATGAGGTGTGTGAGAATTGTTCAGAATTCAGTTCAGTATGTGACACCTCTGTTTTCTCCTACATACTGACAGGGGACTTGCTGGAGTAAGAGCGGTCTCCAGAGGAGAGGGATGAGACACATTACAAATGAAAGAGCCACATCAATAAAGAAGCTTCTCAGAGGGAGACTAGTCCTCTAAATGTGCTTTCTGATCATGGCCCATTAACTCATTAGGACAGGCAAGTTTTGTTCCTCGTGTTTCTGTCACCAGGGTCTAGTTTAGGACGATGCATGAAGCCTTAAGTACTAACGAGTCACTGAGAGAATTGAGGAAATGGGTACATGATTTGTTGGTGTGTCTCTTCAGTAGAGTGAGAACACAGTTCTCTTTCCTTGGGGTAGACTTACCCAGAGTTTAAGTGCCCTGGATAGTGCTAAGTACAGGGTTGATTTTGGTCCCATTTGTCTCATTGCACAGGAAACCATGTTCAAGGTATAACTCCCATAGTACAGGCTATGAAGCTGTCATTAGCCGAGAGTGTACTTCCTCTCACGGTCTTTAGCGCAGACTACAGAGTACCCGGCAGGTGTTACTTTGCACCCTTGTTCATCTCTCCATGAATATCTTGTGTCCACGTCTTCAGGATAGAGTTGACATTTAACAGAGGTTCCAGGCCCATTCTCCTAAGATCTGCATCTTGATGGTATACAGCCAAAGTCGATGTTACAACTGTTACAGTTTTAGTGTGAAATGTCCCTCAGGGTCCTGTGTTTTGAATAGCTGGTCCCCAGCTGTGGTACTGTTTTGAGTGGCTATGGAACCTTCAGGAAGTGGGTCCTCGTTGGCTTAAGCGGGTTGCTGTGAGGTATGCTTTAGGGGTGAGAGCTGGCCCCTCTCAAGGCAAAGTCTCTGCTTCCTGACAGCTGAAAAGGTGTCACCGGGTGCCACACGAGCCACCCCTCTGTCACGACTTCCTCGCTGTAATGGGCTATATTCCGTCAAACCGTGATTCAAAATAAATCTTTCTACTCTTTAATTGCTACTCACAGACATTTTTCACAGAAATGAGGAAGTAAGTAATAAGTCAGGATTTTCTTAAGTAATTTTCTCTTTAAACTGCTTTCACTTGCAAAGCTGGAACAACATATTCTGGGATTGCAGAGATGGCTCAATTAGTCAAGTGCTTACATCACAAGCCTGAGAACCTGACCCACACTAAACAGACAAACGGCTGGGCATGACGTAGGGCTTCAGAGCTCACCTCCGGGGAGGTGGAGCCAGTGGATTCTTAAGCTTGTTGGTCAGCCAGCCTGGTCTTAGGGGTGTGTTCCAGTCCAGTGAAAGTTCTGTCTGTTCTTTCTCTTTAAGGTAGACAGTTCCTGAGAGAACAGCTCCTGAAGATGACTTGAAATTGTCTACTGCCTCTATGTACACATATGTATACACACACACACACACACACACACACACATATACACACACAAGCACACACATGCACACGCACACACACACACACACGCACAAGCATGCACATATACACAAACATGCACACACATGCACAAGCACACACACACACACACACACCCTCCACCCTCCTTCCATACTAGTGTATACTGAGATTCAGTTTCAATTAGACAGCAGAGCATGAGATAAGCCTGTCTTGAACTTGGAGGGAGAGTGCTGGTGGGAAGAGTCAAACTTTTAGACATATGGAAAACATCACAAAAGAGGGACCTGTTCCTGTTCCTGTCCCTGACTACTGAACAAAGCACTGAGCAGGTGCAGCCAAACAAGGGCCGGTGAATAGCGACAGGCTAGAGCCAGGGCCCTGGCTGGGCAGGGTGCATCTATCTGTGGCCTGAAGCTCATTGAGTGGCGATTGGCAGTGCTCAGCGCAACATGACACTGCTGAGCGGGAACTGCTGCTGAAGTGGTGCTTTGCAGTAATTTAAAAAATAACCTGCAGTCTCAGTGCCTCGGTCCTGAACCTGGAACAGCATTTACCTTTCCCGTTTCCCTGTGTGAAGCAAGGACAGCTGTTATTACTCCTCAGGGTCTAACTGAGACACAGCTTTTAAATTCCGTTGTCTTTAGCTTAGCATCAGCCTTACAAGAGACATTTGATGACCGTCATTTCAGCAGGGCAGGTATGTCTCAAAATGGATGTAATGATAACTTTGACTAAATCTTGGATCTGTCCAGTTCTAAGTCCTGCCTTCCCTGCCTTGCCTCCACGTATCACACTGTCCCATGCAGCAGGGTGGCCACCCTAGACTTCATCAGACTCTTTACCTAAATTGTTGATTATAACTACCTCCTTCAGTCCTTAGACAAGAGCATAGACTTGTTTGGTAGGGAGTCTACATATTTTCTAGAAATCTCTGCAAATGTTTACTTTTTGTCATTAAGCAGTAGCACTATTGGGCAAAAGGTATCAGTGTTTCAGAGCCAACTTCAAAGGTCTCCCACCAGTGCTTCCACCGATAGTCTTATAATATCTATAATGAATTTACTATCCTGTTAGAAGCTTTGGGATGTAGAAAACACCCTACTTCATCCACATTCACGTTTGCATATATACCCACTGCAGAACAAACAAAGACAATACATTCTGGCCACAGTTTCTCCTCCCTCCCCTCTTTCCTGTTCCCCTTCCATTTCTCTTCAGAAAAGAGCATGCCTTCAAAAGACATCAGCCAAATATGTCACAACAAGATGCAATAAGACAAGGCAGTAGGAAGGAAAGGGTCCCAAGAGCAGACAAAAAAGTCAGAGACACCCCCATTCCCATTGTTAGGAGTTGATTCATTTGTTGTGTGTGTGTGTGTGTGTGTGTGTGTGTGTGTGTGTGTGTGTATGCCATGTGTGTTTACATACCCCTGGAGGTCAGAGAGGACACTGGATGTAATGGAGCTGGAGTTCAGATAGCTGGAGTTGCCTGGAAGAGCAGCAAGCGCTTTTAACCCCTGAGCCATCCTTCATTCCCCTCCCCCATATTAGTATTGAAAAGCACAGAATCAAACACTGAACTCAGATAAATCCCCAAGTGCAGGGAAATGTGTGACCTCTGACAAAGTTCTTCATCTCTTAAATCAACC
>JAMJFZ010001100.1:28710000-28797500 GCA_026225945.1 Cricetomys ansorgei
ACATTGAACTCCATGCTTAGAGTTGAATATGGAATATAAAGTCTACATGACTAACACTCGAGGGTTTTGTCTTTAGACTCCACAGAATGTGTGATCTCCATGCTAAACCCCTGGCATCCAAAGTGTATTTAGTACAGAGTTAAGAACTTAATAACATTAAGATATTAGTGTGGTCTACCACAAACCCAATATAAAAAAGCAGATATAATAAAAGTAAAAGAGGAAAAATTTCATGAGCACATCATAAAAAGATGTAAAAATCTATAATCACAGCAGACAATTTATGTTCTAAAGCATGAAAAATGAACAGAAGTAGGACTAGGCTACATTATGACTAGGGTCAGTTCTCTAAGCGTATAGCATTTCTAAATGTGTGTGACATGTTAGCATCGCTCCATTCATATCCGGCTTAAAAGCTAAATGGCTCACGAGACTGAAGTGGAAAATGGACAGACAGGGTTCACAAACTCAGTCTTCAACTCTATTGTCCAAATAAAATAAAAGCAATAAAAAATTAAGCCAGGAAGTAAATAAAGCATGCATCATTAACAAACTTGGTTCCAACAGAGAGTTACAGAGCCTCCCACCCAACAGGAGCATAAAACACTTTCTTCTTAAGTTCAGATGGAATACTTTATCAAATGTTACCATATTTGGAATCATAACACAAATTTTAGAAACTTTAGGAGTTGAAAACTTACAAACTTTTGTTTTTTAATGGAACAAAACAAGAAATACGTAACAGAAAATGAGCTGGAAGATCTCAAAATAGTTAGAAACTAAATACTCCTCTCTGTCCTACTTATTAATGACCTGGAGGTCAAAAAGGAAGTCTCGAGAAAAAGCATAAACTCTTTTGACATAAGAAAATTGAAAAACTAAACCAGCAAAGCTCATGACATGTGGCTCAAGCAATGCCTTAACTAGGGGATTTACAGCATCGGAGGTTCGTGTTGGGAGACATGTTGCGAGGTGTAGCTTTATGACAAGCTCTTGCTTAGCATTTGAAAGTCCCTAGATTTCGTCCTTTAGTGCGCCTGAAACAAAACTTAAACAAAAGAGAGATTTGATTTGCTGAGTCCATAGCACAAAGTAAAAGGCGTAAGAAACAAACTTGTGTCCCACAGATCTGAAGACCAGGCTCTTGGGACCCAAGTGCTGGCCAGGTTAGTCCTGAGAGTTCTGAGGAGAAATCTCTCCCAACATCTCCTTGGCTATGGCTGGCTGGGTTTGTGACTGAGTGCTACCACTATGTGCATACCAGTGTTCAGTGTTATCCTCTTTATCAGGAGAAATGCAACAACCACCATATTGGATTAAGGATTACCTTACTTCCGTACGACCTCATTAATAACTTAACTGATTTATGTCTTATCCCAAACAAACCCACATTTCAAGATCTCCCAGGTCAGATGTCAACACACAGGGGAGTGGGGAATCCAACCCAACCCAGGAAATCTTATACTAGACATAGAGATATCAAGGTAGCAATCCAAGTTACTACCTTAAGAAATTCTCAAAAACAAACAAACAAACAAACAAACAGAAACAAACAAATAAACAGAAAAACAAAGGGAGAAGAAAAAGCAAAGATAATGGAAGGAATCAGTAAGATTAAAACTAATAACGATTTTATATGACAAATTAAATAATAAATTAAGACTACGTATGAGACCACAGATTCTTACTTTTTGAAAAGATCAAAGATCAATTGCTATGCCTCTTTAGATGAGATAAACAAAAAAACAAAGCAAACGAGTAACCATTACTATCGGTGAGAAGGAATAGCAATAGAGACCTCTCATGGTGTAGAAGGTTAATAAAAGATTTCAAACAAAGCTCATTTAAGTTTGCCAGTTTGGACAAAGTGCAGTCATTCCTGTGGCTGTTTATAGCAGTTGTCAGCTTAGCTTGGTGGGAACTAGAATCACCTTGCCGACAAGCATCTGGGTAGATCCACAAGGGATGTCCTAGATTGGACTTATTGAGGTGGGAAGCTCCACCTGTAGTGCGGGTGACGTCATCTCCTGGGCTGGGTGTGGAACAGAATTCAAAGGAGAAAGCAAACGGAGCACCAGGATTCATTTCTGTCTCCGAGCTGACTGTGGGAACAACACGGCCGGCTACCTAACTTTCCTGCCACCATGCCTTGCCGTCTATGACTGCCCTCAGACAGTGAGCCGAAAGACCCAACCCCTTAAGGTGCCTTGTGTCAGGGGTTTTGTCAATAGCAATGAAGAATGTGACTAATACATTGCTCAAAGTCAGAGATAAACTGGAAAAGAACTGAAATCTATGGGAGAAAATGAAATCACAGTGAAAACAAACAAATGGAATTTCAAAAAAAAAAAAAAAAAAAACACCAAAAAACCAAAAACAACAAACTCTTCGGATCAGTAGGTTTTGATGACAAAAATCCAGCATGGTGAGGAGGTCCCTTCAAGTTGAGACTTTTTCAAGGTCTGTTGGTCTGTCAGATGCTTCCCTGTTAGGCTCTGCAGCACCTGAGTGACAGGAGTCTCGGAAGAGGAAGGGAGATTCTGTTCACAGAGAAACTTCAGCCCCCTTCCTGTGACCCTCTATATACTGAGAACCTTGGGATTCTTTCTCCTGTGATCCTGAGCTGGCTACTGGGTACCCAAGGGGTTTCTCCTGTGCGTGCTGTTCTCTCAAAGGTACTTTTTAGAATGTGTGGATGGAGATTTAACATTATGTAACACCTCTACTTGTGTAGAGGTGTCTCTACTCATGAGTCCTAGAGGGCAGGGGAGACCCTGGGCATCGTGTGTGTGTGTCTTCAGTGTGCATACCGCTGTAGAGGTCTAATGAGCTACACTGAAATGGCCAAGACATCACTCACTACCTTGCTTGCTGATGTGAATTTGATTCTTGGAAGAAACTGCCTCAAGATTGACACTTGAACTTTAAGAATCGGAGCATTGCTGTGATCGATAGGGTCCTTAGAAGAAAATAAATCCAAGAACTTGGTATGAGAAATTTCAGAGTTGAAGGTGCCTGCTCCCTGCTGATGAAAAGCCTTCATTTATCTTTTGAATTTATTTGAAACAACATTTTAAAGAATTGTCAGGCAAGCTTTGTTCTGCTCCTGTAACCCACAGTCATGACTATTACTTAACTTCAGGATGAGTTATTTCCAGCATTCTCTATGTCAAGGGAGAAAACACAACAAACAAGAGCACTAATTAGTTAAAGGAACACTGGGGGAAATTAAGCTTTTTCTAGTAATACCACAGGAGCAAAACAGTTGGGAATTAATGTATGGACTATCTGCCATTCCAATGGCTCCTTGAGTCTCCAGCAGTCCTTGCTACAAGTAAGATGTTTGCATTGCATGCAAATTTAGTGGCTAGAGAGGATGGGTAGCCACTTTCACAGAGCTCATTGGCTCACAGTCTTTCTTGAGGAGGGCACGCTGGTACTTCACTTCACTGATGCATGCTTACATTTTAACAATGTGCTCCTCAGTACTGCTAATTCTTCCTTTAAATATGTGACAACGCCTACAACTCTAAAAGATTATTTATTTAAAAATTTAAGATTTTAAATTTTTACACACACACACACACACACACACACACACACACACACACACACACACGTGAGTACAGGTGCTCTGGAAGGCTAGAGGCATGAGATTCTCCTGGAGCTGGAGTTATAGGCAGTCGAGAGCCTCCTGACTTGGGTACTGGGAATTGAACTCACATCTCTCTAGCCTACAACATTTAAAAAATTTTGGAAATATTTTTTGAGATGATAGTATAATTACATAATTTCCCCCTTTTCTTTTGTCCCTCCAAACCCTCCCATGTGTCCTCCCCTCCCTTGTTCTCTTTTAAGTTCATAGCTTCTTTTTATTAAACTGTTCTTACATATATACATATATGTACATATACATATATGCATACATATCTACATGCAAATATGTATATGTACATATAAGTATATATGTATGCATGTATGTGTGTGTATGTGTATGCATGAATATATATATATTTCTAAATACAACCTACTCAGAATGTATAATGTTACTTGTATGTATATGTTTTCAGGGTGGAGCATTTGGTATTGGGTACCCAATGGTATGTTCTTCTTTGAGGAACACTCTTTCTCCCACTCTAATTGAGGCCCCAACCCCAAACAACTTTTAAGATGCTACTACCTATTAAACAGAGAACAGTGATACAAAATATATTGAGCCATTGGATCATTGGCATTTCTTAGTTAAAGATTCGTCTCTAAAATAAGATAAGCAGCAGTCTGGAGAGACGGCTCAGTGGTTAAGAGCACTTGCTGCTCTTCTGGAGGACCTGATTCTGGTTCCCAGATTCACTACTACCTGGAACTCTAGTTTCAAGGTATCCAACGCCCTCAGTCTCTGAACTTCATGCCACACACACTCTAATAAAAATAAAATAATCTTAAAGTAAGACAATCCAGCACAAAATAGTAAATTCTGACCCGAAAACATATTTAACTCATATATGTATTATAATTTATGCAGCATAGATCATGTAAATATAGATATGCATTAGTTGGTTGAATAAAGCTTTCTGTCTTGAATAGAAGTTTTTACATGATGAAGTTAGCAAGAGTCAGGATTGTTATCGGGTTAACTTAGCACCGAACTGTGGAAAACACAATTGAGGAAGAGTTCAGCACTCTTGTGCACACGGCCCACCAGCCATCTTCATGTAAAAGATGTGGAGAAAGAGAAATGCTTACATGGTGGAGACTTCTAAACATTTTAACATTTAAATGTATCCGTTAGCATAATATCCCATCCATTCGCTCACCAAGGTTCTGGTCCTGACTCTTCCCTTCAGCGCATCATGAACCTTCTGTCAGAGCCCACATCTGGGCGCTCTCACCTCTGTACCCTCAGCAGACTCTGTGGTTGCTTTCCTCTAGTGTCAATCTCTTTCTTTTGCTTCCTTAACACATCTAAATGGGTTTTGCATTTACTTATGCTATTATCTTTCAAAACCTCTAATCCTTCTTTCTTTTTCTCTAAAATCTTTCTTTCATTAAAGCCACTTGACTAGCTGTACAAGAAAGCATTTAGTATGGAGTCAGAGACAAAATTAAAAAACCAAAAGAGAGAGGGAGAGAGAGAGAGAGAGAGTGAGAGAGAGAGAGAGAGAGAGAGAGAGAGAGAGGAACATACACAGGAAAAAAAGACAATGTGATAAGCAGAAGAAAAACAGGAGCCTGTTAATGACCCCAGGTTATGTAACAGCCCCTTGGAGGCATATGCTAAGCTGATACTTGGAGTTGTTCTTTGACGGGGTATTGAGGTGGGATTAGATGGTAGTGGTGGTTGGAAAGTTGTTCTTGTTATTGGGTGCACACTACTGTAAACTGGTCAGAGACATGGCCGCTTATTTTGGGAACCACCAGACGTCTCGAAGACTTCTTCAGCTTGAGCTGGATCATGTCCCAGAGGAGCCTTCCATCCCCTGTGTGAGAATGGTGTGTGGGTGTGCAGGTCCAGCAGCAGGATGGTCAGGAACTGGAAGCTGGTGTTCTGCAGACTGAATCTACCCAAGGCTTTGCTTCCCTGAGTCATCCTTTTGGCTTCGTGCTTCAGCCTCCAGGTCCATGCTGTTTAGGGATAAGGTTTGAGAAAGTGAGCATCTGGGCTTCTTTCAGGATGAGACAGACATGTCTAGGGTAACCAGGTGGGATTAGGGGATCCAGGCCTTTTAAGCATTTAAATCCATTCTTTGTTTTTCAACACCAACTTGCCTCTCTCACTTCAGAAGTGACTCATTGATGAAAACTGTCCGCATGCATTTGGAAGTGAATGTGGCTACAGCAGGAGTTCCAGTGTTTCCTTTCCATTTTCCATATTCTGTCCACTCAGGTTTTATGTGGCCTCCTGTGTTCTGACACTTGAGTACTTTCTATTCTTATTCATCCTTTCCTCCCCTCCCCTCCCCCTTCCCCTTCTGTCTCTTCTCCTCCCCTCTACTCTTCTCTCTAGTCCCTTCCTTCTCCTCCTCCTTGTCTGCCCCTCCCCAGTGTGCCTCTTGTCATTCTAATCAGAAATACAAACCATCAAAAACAATGGTGATAACATTAATCTATCACTTTTTAAAATCTTCATCAAAAAGCAAACATTAATCCAATCAGTGGAGATTAGGAACTCTTTAAAAACTGGAGCAAAGTCTCAGACATCATAAAGATATAAGAAGTTTAAACGAGTTTTTTTTTTTTTTTTTAAAAAAAAAAAAAAAGCATTGTGTTGTTTCCAAACAAAATACCTTGAAGGAAATTTTTGATCTGTTGTGCACCTCAAAATAAAGTTTTCCAAGACTCCACCACAACAGGATTTCTGCTTTTAAAGAATAAAAGGAAGCATTAGGGGGATGTCTCCTTCCTTAGTTTACCCAGTTTATTTTTCATTGCTTTTCTTCATTTAAGCCAGAGACAAAACAGCCAGCCATTCACATCCATCAAAACAGCTATTCTCAGATAATTCAGCACTCAAATTCCTGCAAACTTGGGCTCAGTGTTTGCAGTGGCTGTGATAAAGTTAGGACCTTGTTACGGTGTGAATGAGAATGGTCCCCATATGCTCATCTGTTGGAATGCTTGTGGGTTGGTGGAACTGTTTGAGAAGGATTAGGAGGTGTGGCCTTATTGGAGGAGGTGTGTCACTAGGGCTCAGCTTTGTGGATTTGAAAACCCATGGCATTCTCAGTTAGTACGCTTTGCTTCATAACTGTCTCAACATGTCAGCTCTCAGCTACTGCTCCAGCACCATGCCTGCCTGCCTGTTGCCATGCTCCCCACCACGATGGTTATAGACTCTAACCATCTGGAATCCTGAACTGTAAATTAAATGCTTTCTTTTATAAGTTGTATTGGTCATGGTGTCTTATCACAGAGACAGAAAAGTAGCTAAGTCGGACCTGTATCCTCATCCTGACATGCGCATTACAATAATCAGAGGCGGTTATAATTGGTGAGCAATAGTAGCTACTCAAGTGCATGGATGAATAATTAAGATATTCACTCCAGAGATCAAGCTCAATTTCAGCGTGTTGGATGTAAAAAGCAGAAGTTTCTTTGAGTATTGGAGTTTCTGGGAGAGCACAGACATTGCTTTGCCCATACTGCATACTTGAGCCTAGTTTGTCTTGGCTAGCTTCCCTATTTCCCACCACAGGCTTCAGTGTGAGATGCCCTAGGGACCTTGTTAATGCAGATCCTGATGGAGCAGGTCTTCAGAGGAGGGGGGGTGGATCTGCTGACCAGGTCCCACGGGATGGAAATGCTGCGGCCCATGCACAGTTCCCAGACCAGGCTAGTTTTTCATAGTTTTCCGTGACATCAGAAGTACTCATCCACAGGGCAATTTCAACATGTGTGAAAGATAAAATGCGTTTTCCAAACAATTTCAAGAATTTTCTGCAGTTGCTTCCTATGATAGAAAAATAACAGCGTGCTAAATATTATGGAAGTTTTAAGGTGGAAAAGATAATATCCTGTCTTGCAAATGACCTCAGAGGAGCGTGATGAGAGAGAAATTTTGCACATGCAAAGAAGGATAAGATTTGAATAGGTAAAAACTAGAGAAGTAGTCACAGGGATGAACCGCAGTAACGACATAGACCTGCCACTTATTGCTAGCACTTGCTATTTTGAATCTCTATGCATATAAACCACGGTCACCTCCAAAACACCTCTATATAAGAAAGCTTTTATTTTCAATATTGGGAATTGAGCCTGAGGCCTCTCATATGCTAGGCAAGTACTATATTGCTGAGCCACATTCCCAACACCCTTTTAAAGTCTGACCCCGAGCTTGTGATCCCCTGCCTCAGCCCCAGAAGTAGCTCAGGTTGCAGCTGTGCATCATCATCATGGCTGACAGGCACATGCTTTTGGTCAGTAGTTTCATGGATGTGATCCATGAATCAGGGAGCATGGAGAGCTTCGGAAATTGTCCTTCTTCAATGTCTTCCAGCTAGTGCGTCATGGAACTGGTCTTCTGTGTAGGCAGGTATTGCAAATCTAGAGGATTCCCCCACCACGTCAGAAGATGTGAAATACGGGCTGCTCAGAGGGACCTTCATCTATCTGGGCAGTATGAAGGATGCAGAGAATGCAGAGAGTTGTAGGAGACGATGCTGGGGAAGGAGCCACAGAGCTGCTGAGAAATTAGTAATAAAGTCAGTGGATTTAAATAGCCTTCAACGCCGACTCTGAACTCTTTTGTGAGTTCTATGTGAATTCTAGCCCCCCTGCAACTGATAGCAAATAAAACCTCAAGCACATTGATGTCCACAGATATCGGCCTAGGGGAACAGTGATTTCCAAAGAGATCTGAATTCCTACTCTTTGCCATTTTTGCAGTGGTCGGTATTAACTAATTGGAAAGTTGAGGCCGCTATCGAACGATATGAACTCTTCATTTTTTTTTAACTCATTGGTGATTTTTGTAACATACATGTACACACACGTACATGCACAACACGCACACAAGGAAGCATACAGATCCCCACGTGAGTCGGATGCGGTTCGAACAGAGGAAAGAGCCAAAGCTAGATTTGCTAATGAGATGACATGGGAGGCTTTGATACACACCTACTGTCACAGAAGTTTATTTTTTATTTCTGTTTAAAATATTGTTTTGGGTACTGTTGGGTGAGAGGGGCTGCCTAGGTCTTGGTGTTGTGTGCTGTCTGCAGGTGTTGGATTTCTGTGGAGGATGTTTGATTGCTTATGCTCTGCATCTGAGCAGTTCTGAATCAAAAACATCTGAGCTCAGACGCTCCAGGTTCTGCTGTCCAGTACGGCGCTGGCCAGGATGGTGGTTCCCTCTGCTGAGGTCTGGCAGGGCTTCTACTTATGAAAATGCCTCTTTGTCTTCCATGCTGAGCCACCACAGCAGCGTGCTACTACAACCTACAGGTGTGGCCAGAAACTGGGACATTATTAGAGCTGATATTCAATAGCTGGCCTTGTGAGCTTTGATGGGCATCTGACTAAGGTCTGCTGCTACTGAGCATGCCACTATTCTTGATGCCTGAGGAAATACAGGGCGGCTCCTTTCATCTCGTCACCAACCTAGGAGAGATCAGAGAGCCGAGAGTTTTATATCCAGCATCCTAGTGGTATGTTCTTTCCCCTAATTGTCATCCCAGGCTGATGTCTGGCTCTTTTGGCCATCCACTAGAAACTCAGTCAAGTGGCATCTGGCAGAAGCTCTCAGTATGTCTCTTTGGGATGGGGAGCTGCATTCCTCTGTGTTGCTTCTGAGTGGAGATGGGTTCCTCCAAAGGCCTGCAAGGCCCAGTGTAGGAGGCTCAGAGCAAAGAAAGCATTAGAGAAACCAGACTTGTTAAACACACTGGCCTATTTTCTTCAAAGGAAGGAAATGACAGATGCCTGGTCACCTGGAAGGATGAAGTGGATGCTGTCCAATAACCTGGAGATCTTTCTGCTATTCATGGAGCCAGCCTTCCCCATAAATCCTTAGCACTGTTTAGGCCCTAGTCCTGAGCTTTGTCTCTCAGTGGACAGAACCATCCTTATGAAAGTGGAGGTCCCACATACTTTGCATCCTCCACCAACAGAATCTATCTGTATGCTATCCAGATACAAATCCTTCCTCCTCAGGCCTTGCCCTGAGCACTGCTTGTCACTCAATAGAAATAGTTCAAATGATAAAGCTCTCAGGTTCTTAACTTTAGGCACCTTGCAAATGGTTTCGTTAATGTCACCCAAGTGACATAAAATAAAATAACTGTTATTAACTCCATTTTACAGATGAGAAAATTTAAGCAAAGTGCTAAAACAATTAAGGGCTTAATGTCTGTTAGCTTATACTTACATATGTTGTTATAATTATACACCATCATATTCTATTTTGTGATGCTATTTGGTCTATCAAGCATAGGACATTTCCATTGCAACATGGGAGACAGGCACATCCTCATACAGGTAAAATTATGCATTTGAAAGGTCTGGGGTGAAAATGATTTGCTGACACTGTGATCTGAGTCCTTGTGTCCACTCCAAATTGCAATCTTGAAATTCTAATCCCTGAGGCGATGTCGTTGAAGGCTGGGGCTTGGGGAAAGTGACTGGGTCATGAGAGCGAGGCCCTCGTGGGTAGAGTTAGCACTCATGAAAGAGGCTCTGGGACCTTGTTTGCCCTACACTAAAGGACCCAGTGAGAAGGCATTGCTATGGAACACTGAATTTGTCTCCATTTCAGACACTCTGGCACTCGGAGTTCTGAAGAATAAACTTGTGTGTTTTTTTAAGGTTTCCAATCTAAGTTATTTTTGTTAGAACAGCCTGAATAGACTACAAGGACAGACAAGCTCTGGTACTCCAGGGGGAGCAGGTCTGACTTGACTGGGGTTCAGGCAGTGTTTGTGGAGTCAGGGAGGGGAGTTACAGCTGAGCCCTTGATTCCTAGTTCGGACAAGGGCATGCATAGTTTGGGTGTCCTGTAGCTGGCGTTTAGTTTGTGGAGGCAAAGGTGTTGAGTGTCTTCAGGACTCCATGGCTCTGCCAATCCTCTTAAGCTAAGCTGCTAAAATGTTTTTCTGGTTTGACTTTTCTTGTCTATGAATAATTGAGGGGAATTTTTATTGTTGTTGTTTGTTTGTTTTGGTTTTTTGAGACAGGATTTCTTTGCTGCAGCCCTGGCTGTCCTGGAACTCATTCTGTAGACCAGGCTGGCCTCGAACTCAGAGCTCTGCCTGCCTCTGCCTCCTGAGTGCTGGGATTACAGGCGTGCATCACCATCGCCAGGCTGAGAGGAGTGTTTTAATCTCTTTGTTTTTTCTTTTTAATTTGTATCAAATTTTGAGATTATAATATACTTACATTTCTCCCTTCCCTATTTTCCCTCCAACCCCTCTTATATACCCCTCCCTGCTCTTCTTCAAATTCAGGGCCTCATTTTACAGTAATTGTTGTTGCATGGATATATTTGTTTATACACATATATTCCTAAATATAACCTGTTCAGTCCACATAAGGTCACTTGCATGCGTGTTTCAGGACTGGCCACTTGATACTGTACAACCCATTGGCATGGTCTTCCCCGAGGAAGGAAGACCGCCTCTCCCACTCCCAGAGTTTCTTAGTCACTTATAGGTCTTTGTGTGGGGCTGAGGCCTCATGGGCTTTTCACCATCCAGTTTGGCATGTCCACTGGTGTCATCCTTACTCAGCTCACATTTGGGAGATCATTTTAGTGAGATTTTGCGATGTAAGTTCTGGTGTTACTAAGAGACACAATCTCCTCTTGGAGAGCTGCTTTAAAGCTTTCTATCAAGGAAACTCTATTGGTGGTCAGTTTCTTCAGTTTATTTCTGCTTTGTGTCTGAAGGGCACGGTCATCTCCTTAGTCCTGGGTGTTTGAGTCCACTGTCTTCCGCCCTGTAGGGTCTCTGAGGAGACATCTCTCAAAGTTGTTGTTCACATTCCTGTGTCGGTCATTCCCTGGCTTCCTTCAAGACTCCTTCTTGCTCCTTGGTCCTCTACAGTGTGATTGTGAAATGCTTAAGTGCTGATGATGTTTTTGGTATCTGTCATGGGTGATATTCTTTGAACCTCATAGATTTGTGATGTAGAATCTACTACTTATTTCGAGACATTTTCAGTAAACATTTTGTTAATTTTTTTCTACTTAAAAAACAAAAACTATTCTTTGAGAATTTCACATATTATACAATGAAATTTGATCATATCCCTCCCTTTCAATAACCCACGGGCCCCAGTCCCAAAACACATCCCTAACTTCATTCCCCCCTCCTCCCCCTCCTCCTCCTCTTCATCATCACCACCACCTCCTCCCCCTCCTTTTCCTCCTCCTCCTTGTAAATAACTCACTAAATCCAATTAGTGCTGCCTGTTTATGCAGGGGTATGGGAATCATATATTGGGGCAAGGGCTGTGAGTTCTCAGCCCTAGATAGAACATCTTTATCAACATCCCCACCCCCTCCTACAAGGCTAAGGGACCAATGTAGAAGAGGAGGCAGGAAGGGTGTCAGAGTGGGAGGATGGGGGAGCGTCCTGAATCAAGTCTTACATGACATAGCTAGTGAATTCATGAACCCCCGGATGCTGTGGTGACCTACACAAGACCTACACAAGATCAAGCCATCCCACATTCAAGCACAGAAAGGGAAGAACATCTCGATGTCCTACCATTAATTAATATATTGCATATTATAAATTATATATTAATATTATTTTTGAGAAAAAATTTCATTATGTATTCCAGCCCTTAAACTTACAATATAATCCAAGTTACTCTTGAACCTGCACCAATCCTTCTACTACAGCCTCTAGAGAGATGGAATTAAAGAATTGTGTCACCACACTGATCCAACTTTATTCTTTTATTTCCTGATATTCCAATTAATTATAGTCATGGAGCCACATAACTGTGTTCTGAACTATAACAGTATTTCCATAGGCTCATAAGAGAGTTGAAGAATCCCTACCACCAGGGAGTTAGAGCCATAATAATGTTACAGTTCAGTGAATTTCTCATGTCTGAGGTGATGCCGTGTGGGCCAATCCATTCCCACTGTACCCACTGGGTGGGTAAAAGTACAATGCTTCCTGTTTGTGGTGGTTTAGCTGAGAAAGGTCCCTATAGGCTAACATATTTGGATGCTTAAGTCACCAGGCAGTGAAACTGTTTAACTGTTTGAGAAGGATTAGGAGGTGTGTCACTGGGGGGTAAGCTTTGAAGTTTCAAAAGCCTACATCAGGTCCAGTCTCTCTCTCTCTCTCTCTCTCTCTCTCCCTCTCTCTCTCTTTTGCTCTCTCTTCCTCTCTCTCTTCCTGCTGCCTATGGATTATGATGTAAAGCTTTTAGCTACTGCTCTAGCACCATGCCTGTCTGCTTCCCACCACAAAGATAATGGACTAACCTTCTTAAACTGTAAGCAAACCCCAAGTAAATGCTTTTTTTTAATGAGTTGCCCTTGGTCATGGTGTCTCTTCATAGCAATAAAATACCAAGACAATGCTATGTACAGTACATTATGCTAGAAGTGTTTTCTAGTGATGACGTGACCGTGTTGCTGGCATATGTATGCTCTACACCACTATACTTTTCATGATTATTTTAAAGTTCTATTTTTTTAAAGTTTAATATAAAGCAGCTCTGCGTGTGATGCCAGTCACAGTCTCACACGTCTGATGTCTTGAAGTCTCTTGATTGCATCCAGAGGCAGTGTCAGGTTGTGCCATCTTGGTTTGTGTAAGTGAACTCAGTCCTGTTCATAGAGCAACTCATCCTTAAGTGATGTGTGACGGTCTTAACATATTGCTCTGTGTGTGTGTGTGTGTGTGTGTGTGTGTGTGCATATTTACACATGTAGGTGCATCTGTGTGGGAAAATGCAAATGTGTGGAGGTGCCTTCCTCCTTTTTGCTGAGACCAGGCCTCTCGTTTGCCTGAGCCTCAACACAGAGGCCCAGGCTAGGAGCTCGCAGGCTTCCAGGGACCCTCCTATCTCTACCTTGCATCCGACAGCACTGGAATTATGGGCATCTGCCACGTTGCCCAGCTTTTTTACCTTGGTTCTTTTTCTAACATTAATTTCAGGTTGGGGCATTTCGTTCCTTTTTGTGGGGAGCGCCCAGGAAGCATTTCTTTATCTTATAGTCCTTCTGCTGTCTAGTACCTTATTTTTATCTGCCTTGGTTTCGGTCTGTGCTCGTGTTACCTATCTGCCCTTTCTTATTTACTTTGCCAGGACATTAATGATATTGATTTTAAATTCCCAGTTTGAGAATCCCTCCATCTAAGCTGTGTCTGATATGATTAATAATGTGATTCTGATGTTTGTGCTTGCTGCACCGCCTTGATTGCGTTTGAGAGCCGGACATGACATACCAGGTCGTAACAGGAATGGGGAGTGATATCTTATGCTAATATGACAGGCTTGGACTGCTCGGATATTCACATTACCTGGATGCTTCATCTTCATCTGCATCCCTGGCTCTCAGAAAGACACGCGCTTCCCATGAAAAGTAGTGTTCCCCTTGACAGCATATCTTTCTCATAGAGAATCTTCTGAGTGTTTTTGACCAAGACAGTTCTCCTCTCCTCTTGCTATAGTGCAAGAACTATTTCTCAGTTCTTCACTATGTGAGGGTGTGATCAGAAAGTTCTGGAGTCATCCTCACTGGTTCTCTAGATTGGCCAGTCCCTCCAGGTCCTGGGGTGTGCCACATCCTCTTGCCGCTGGACCAAGAAGAGTCCGTTGGGCTTTGTTTAGTTTTTCCTTGTTGTAAAAATGTCAATTGTTCATATTTCTTATTCTTTTAGTATTCAGTTCACTCCACTTAAGAAATAACTTTTATAAGCATCATTCTGAATAGTTTGGAATGTCCCCATGCCTATATCTGATGTCACTACTAAAACCTGACACTCATCTATGATTGCCTTGTGCACTTCCTTCTCTCTTCCCCATATGAAAATATGATATTTTTCATGTCCCCTCCTCATTCTGAGCCATCACACATGCGTGCAATGTATTACTAGGTAGATAGCACTTACTCAAGAACTGTGTGCCTATATTCATGGAAACTTTGGGCTTCTTTTCTTCCTCTTTGTTTTTTTTTTATTTTTTTATTTTTTTGGCCCTACATCTTTTTCCTGATTTCAACATCCAGGCTGTACAGTCCTAATAAAACGAGTTGAGAAACGTCCCCTTGGCTTTTATTTCGGTGAGAAAGTTATATAAAATTGGATTTATTTCTCCCTTAGATAATTACACCTGTGAAGCAGCTGGACAGAGCCTTCCTACTCAGAGAGGGTGATATTCCTGCCATTTCAACGCTGTCTGTGGATTTTAGATGGCTCGGGTCCTTCCAGTATTTCTTGCAGTCATTTCATAAGGGTGCTTCTCCAGGAACTGTCAAATACAGTCACATAAAAGTTTCAACAATGGCTGTTTATTATACCATTAAGTCTCTGCGGGATGCAAAGGGATGAGAAGGAATCTTTAAAAGGAATGGCAAACAATAAAGCTGTGACTAGAATATGGGCATCTGTAGAATAGGAAGCTGAGCGCCACTGTGACTACTGGTCAGTGGACAAGGGGGACAAGAGACAGTAGAGTGCGTACAAGTTAATATTCTTGATACTACTCCAGCGCCAGTAGATATTGTATTAGCAAAGCAGATGATAGCAACAAATAAAAATGACACTAAAAATTGACATATATATTATCAATTAAGGAGTGAAAGCTTTCCTAAAGACCAGAATAAAGTTGAAAACAAGAGCGTAATGTATAATGGAAGTAATGTAGGACATGTATACAATTCTTAAAAATGACAATTCAAAATATTAACATGATATATGGCCTATAAGCACACATTTGTAAGCTTTCCTCACTAATTAGCAGACAAAATTACTTTGCAATCTGATCATAAAACCAATCTCAAAAAAAAAAATCTCAGTTTTTTTTTTTTCAATATAGGAAGTCAGACTCTAGAAACCAACTTTTGTTTGATTTTAAAGAACTGACTAGAAACACAGTAATGGTGAACAAGTTAATTAACTATATATTGGGGAAAAAATCTTAAGAACGTTTTGTTTGTGTGTTGGAGGTGAGGCTTGGCAGCAGACACCTTTAGCCATCTTGCTGGAACTGTGGGAAACATTTTTTTTTTTTAATGCTGGAGGTTAAACCTGGAGCATGTGCAAGGCAAGGGCTCTAATGCTTAGCTGTCTTCAGCCTTGAAGACAAATTATTGTAAGAAAAGCACCAAGAAACCAAAAGAAGGTCCAGCCTGATGTCCGGGAGAAGGTGGAGATGCAGATGCTAATGTAACATTGCTTCTGAAAGAAGGGGACCTGCTGGTTCAGTCCCAGTGTGAGTTGGGAAATGAAAGTTAGGCTTCTGGACTGTTAGGATCTGAAGGTATCTTCTCAAATACATGCGTTGGGATCAAATGTGTTGGGATCTCAGTCCTCAATGCAATAGCAGAGTAAGGTCCCGGGAGGTGTTTGGGTCATGAACAGATTCATGCCACTGTAGTAAGGTCTTGCAGGATTGCTCTCCGCTTTCCACCAGGTGAAGGCTGCCTTCATGCCCTCTGCTTCCCCTAATGCTCCCCACCTTGTTGCTTGAGACAAGGTCTCTCACTGAGCCAGCTCACAACGTTGGATGGGCTAGCCGGTGGACTCCTAATATTAGGAGACAGAAGCAGTCTTCTCTCTCCTAATGCGGGGGTTACAGGCTCATGTAGCTAGCCACACTCATTTTTTTACAGGAGTGCTGGAGTTTTGAACTCAGGTCCCCATGCCTTCATAGCAAGTCTTCTTACACACCAAGCCAGCTCCCCAGCCCTTGATTTTCATTATGGATTTGACACACATCACAGACAAACCTACAGATATCATTTGCTGCGCATGATAAATAATGTACAGATTGATCCACATATACTTGTAAAGATATTATTGGGCTTTAAATAAATTGATAGTTTCTGACTGATTTATATATATCCAGAGCTATTAAACTAATTAAATGTAAGTTAACATCAAACACAAGCACAAGTACTAGATTGCTATTGTGTTTGAAAGTTTCCATGCCAATAGAGTGGCCTATTCATATTTAAAAAAATGACAAATTTGTTTTGCAAAGGATATGATTTCCTAACTCTAAATTTCCCAATTTAAAAAAACAGAATGATAATACAGGCAGAAACCTTTCAGGAACACCACAGGACTCAGGCCTTTTGCTTCTTTGTAATTTCTTTCTTTCTTCTAAGTCGTTCTTACTGAGCAGAGACCATACCAAACACCAGAAAAGAGACCATTTTTTCCCTCCTGCAAGAGTAGCACAAAGCTCAACTTTCTCTTTGAAGAACGGCAGACGAAAGAGGGACGTTTTAAGGCAGTTAACACACAGCAACACACCAGGCCGGGGAAGATCTCTCCTGAGCTCCACTTTTGATGACAAAATTCATTCTTTTAGTTCTGACTCTTTTGATAACAACCAAAAGCCCGTATCCTGCACTGACTAGGAGCCAAAGTTTCCCAAATGTCGCTTCCTGGGAACGAGTTTAAAAAGCCTTCATCCCGTGTCTTATTCCAGTTCCATGTGCACGGGTTCCCCCAGGTGCACTGAGGCAGCTCAGTGGAGCGCACACACATTCCTCTCAGCCTGGGAGTGCTCCCACTTTGAGGTGAGGATGCCCTACCCTGCTCTCTTGCACATGTCATTGAGTATTCATGGGAGTTACTGCTCAGCAGGATCATCCTTTAGCCTATGCAAGAAGGAGCTAGAAGACAAATGCCTCCTCCTTTCTGCTCATGTAGGGTAACTGAGAGCCTCCAGTGTCTCTCCCCTGCAGTGGACACCCGTGTCTGTTGCCCTTTCTTCTATTCTCCACATCCTGCCTGTGTTCCTGTTCTCTGGGATCACTTTTTAAACTCCTGGGGAATCCTTGTCTCAGCCTCTGCTTTCAGGAAAACCTGAGCAAAGAAACAGGTGCAGTTCTACAGTTGTCGCCTCATACAGCTGATGTTGCAGGGTCCCAGGGGCCTCCAGGGACACCTGGGTCCTGGATGGGGAGCCGCTGTCAGGGACACCTGGGTCTGGGATGGGGAGCCACTGTCAGGGACACCTGGGTCCCGGATGGGGAGCTGCTGTCATTCTTTTGCCTCTTTTCACTCCTTGCCCCTGGGAAGGTCTCGCTTGTGCCTACAAGAAAAACCTCTCCGAACATCAGCAGGGAAGGGAGCCTCAGAGAGTCTTGACCTCATTCAGAAGCCCCATTGTCCATTTGGAGTAGGAGAGCTGGACAGGGACTTAGTTTACCTTTTTAACTTTAGTAACCTTTTACTTTAGTAAAAGTAAAAAAAAAAAAAAAAAAAAAAAAAAAGTTTTACTTTTACTAAAAGTCCTTTTACCTAAGACAACAAGGGTCAGTTTGGAAACAACCTTTGTGTGGCCTCTTGCTACTCTCCTCCTTTGTCCTAAGCCTGGCTGTTCAGTCTGTCTTGGACTTAGCTTGTGGGCTTGTTCCTTGCTACTTCCCAATTCTTGCCTTTCTGTGCATCTGTCCCAATTCTAAGATTATGCTGGACAGAGCTCTAACAGCCCTGCAGAGTTCTGGGGAGCTGTCCAGGGGCTCCAGCTGTTGTTCCTAGGAACTCTTCCTTCAAAGGAGCACTGTGTCCTGTCCCCCCCCCCCCCCCCCGCTCTCAGTGTGGTGAGGGCTGGGTTCCCCACACCTCCACTAGGGGTGGCCTGTATCTGGCAATTGTTTTGGGAGAAAATGCGGGTTTAAAATTCAAAGTACATCATCACAGTAAGTAACTGAGTAAGGAGATTCAGCATGACCATTACACACTTCAGTTAAACTAGTTTGTTCTAGTTTCATTTCTATTGCTGTGATAAAGTACTCTGACAAAGGGGTCACTTTCAGCAGAAAGGGTTGGCTTTAGCTCACGATTCCAGGCTATCCTCAGTTATTGGAGGGAAGCTAAGGCCACAGAAACTTGAAACAACGACACACTTCACAGCCACAGTCAAGATCCAAAGGAAGCCAGCGCGTGCATGCTCAGTGCTGAGGGGGGCAGAAGTCCTGAGTGAAGTGTGTATTGTTGACATGGGCGCTACCATGACAAAGACCAAGACCTTGCAACATGGGAAATTCGCAATGTCAGCTTCTTTTCCCAGGACGTTTGTAGCCTGAGACTGCGGCCAACAGGCACCCACGATGGAGACTAGGAGCCCCTTCCCCTGGGCTGCACATACTACACACATGCTGACGTTCTGGGTTGCGGCGGTGGTAGGTGCCACTCCTTCAGAGCGCAACCCCCCCCCGCCCCCGCCCCTCACATTTCCCTGTGTCTGAGCGTCAGTCTTTTCTTCCTTCCCTTGCCATCCCTAGTCAGGGCTCTAGATTTAAGCCATGCAGGACGCTGCGAGTGTTCAGCTTGGTTTCTCTACTTTGATACATTGCAGGGCCCTAAACCAGTGAATGGTGCCACCAGTTTCAGCTGGGCAGTAAAGACAGCCTCCCCAGACACGCCCACTGACCACCGTGACCCAGCAATTCCTCACTCCCTGAGACTCTTCCCAGGTGATTCAACACTGTGTCCAGTGGACAACCGAGTTAAGCATTACACAGGTCATTCTAGGATTCTAATTTGATGACCTGCACACTGCCAGTTGAGTCTCTGGCTGATAGGATTCATAACCTACAGGTCTATTCAGTGAGACCCCCTGTAAGTTCTCCTGGGACTTGGTAGAGCAGATATCTATACGGTTCACTCTTATACACACGCACACACACATGACCACATCTCATACACATACAACTGACATTCCAGGGCACTTTGTGCTGCAGCATACCTATACTCTTTCTACAAAGAAAGATGATATATTTTATACCATTTTTGTAGCAACATTGTATATTTTTAAGCGTTGTTCAACTGCCATATCTCATAGTAGATTTTCATAAGATGTTTGCTTACAAAACACTTAGGAGGATTTTCTTGCGTGTGTACCTAAAATTTAAAGGGCATAAAAATTAACACGAATTAATTTTTGAAAGTCATCAATTGGATTCATCCAAACATGCATATGTGAATAAACCGAAACCAATGTGAAGAGAAACGTGCGATTAACATTTCTGATGACAGCTTGACGTAGCCTCGGAACTGTACGTGAGAATTTCAAAGGAAGAATCATTTTATCCTGTAGACGTTTTGGAAGGAGATGTGCAGAAACTTAACTGCATGTGTTCTGGTCTTTCCTGTGAGGGCTGAACAGCCGCAGTTAATCTTGCCAACACTGGATGAGTTAGGCAGTTTTGCTTTTGCAACTTTTTGAAGAGTACTGTGACAGCAGAGGTGAGGGCCTCACCCTGGGTCACATGGCTTGGCACTAGCAAAGAGAGAATCAAGGTGAGGCTGCCTGGAAACCCAGGACATGAGTATTTCCTGATAGTGCCATTAGCTGGCGACAGTGGAACTGGTCGCCCATAAGAAACTCATTTTCAGAAAATGGGCCAGTGAACAGAGAGTCACACTAGCTGAAAGGATTGGGATATGTTTATATATGATGGTATGGGAGGTGCCTACTATGCTGGAGAATTTTCTGATCCTCCCCCACAAAGGGTCAAAGCTGAAATCCTCATTGCAAAGATCACAGCAAAGGGCAGTGGGTGGACTAACATGTGATCTGCAAACAGCTTATTTATTCCTTTCCCCCATGAGTGACAGGAGGGTCATCTGTAGCAAGCAGCCTTTGTCAGGAACCAAATCTGCTGCTACCTTGATTTTTTACTGTCTAGTTTCCAGAACTGCAAGGAACACATTTCTGTTCTTCATGAGCAGAATTCTGTGACTCCGTCTACGGTAGTCTAATAACTTACACAGGCTGAGGGCAAAGCCAAAGTGAGCATGCTTAGTGTACTAAACTTTTCCCTATAATATATACATGTATATGAATACTTATGCACACATACAGACATGTGGACACCCATAAACACACCATGACACATGTATTTGCTTATGTATGGAGGAGGTTGGAGAGGCTGGATTCTAAATGTAGAGGGAGAAACTTAAGTTTCGTACTTCAATCTAACCCTCTCAGGATGTGTGAATCATTCCCCCCCCCCCCCCCAGGTTGGCCATAAAGTAGATTTTGCTGCTTAAAGCAGAAATTCTGCTCTAGATAGATCCAGGAAGCTACACTTTCATGTCAGTAAGCAAATACTAGATCAACAATGCTGTTTTCACCTTTGGTGGAATCCACATAAAACATAGAAGAAGCCATGCTATAGTGCTTAGATTTGAGATCTGCTGGCCATGGGTGTCTGGTTTCCTAGTGCTCGCCCAGTGGCTCACAGCCAGATGAGATCTGCACCTGTGCACACCTTGACCTGTTTTATGTCTCACAGCTGGAGACACAGAAAGGAGGGAGAGTCTAGGTTTGGTCCTCAGGCACTTGGGGGGCCTGAGAATAGTAAAGGACGCTCACACGCACCTGCCGACCTTGCTGTGCCTCCTCTCAGAAGTGGGAATGAGACTCAAGGGGTGTTGTCTGTCTTGGCATTTACAGGCCTGGAGTCTGAGATCGTTACAAACACAGCACTGGTCTTAACTGCAGAGTACTCTGCTCCTCTGCAAATGGCGACATTTCAGCCTTGCAAATGCTTGCTGTGCAGTCATTTTCAGCGTCTAAATTACATCCACTAGAGCTTTTTTGGCTCGGTGATAGAATAAGAGTGAGGATGGCGGCAGGCTTCCGAACAGATTGCTAAATTAAAGCTTGATTGTTCCAGGACCCGTGTCGATGTGCACAGATGAGCAGACAGGATCTACCCGCTGTGGGCTGTACTGAATATGTTTTCACCAAAGGGAACTTGAACTTAGGAAAGGAAGTGGCTAACAACATGTAGAGTACCTGTATGCCAGGCTCTGCCAAATATTTTCTACTGTAATTCTCACAAATGGCTTACTTGAAATAAAATACTGGAACAGATTTGGTACTACCAAATGTGCTCGTGCGGTTCTCACAGTCCTAAACAGCTTCTGGCCAAGGGCAAGCAAAATCTGAAATGTAACAGATTCTCTGCCTCTCAACTGTGCACACAGCTGAGCAGAAGCATCAGCCTATCAGCAGCCAAGAGGCTTAAAACAGTGGCCCTGGGAGAACGACTTGGAATCACTCTATTTTCACTAACACATTTGCCAATTGTGATGAAGTCCAAATTTACCGCAAGGGCTGGGCTATGCCTCCCCCAAAGAGCTGGAGTGGACTTCCCGCTTTGTTGAGTCCAGGTTGCTCTTGTAATTTGTTTTGACCGGTGAAACATAGGTGATGCAATGGATGAGGGTTAAAAGGACAAGCCCCAAAGCCTTGGAACATCTGGTCCTTACCTCTGAGGGCCTAGGTGCTCTAGGCAGCTCTGGTTAATTTCCTCAAGGATGAAAAACCTGCAGAGAAGCCCAGTACCAGCCGGAGCCAACCAGAGGGCTGCTGACTTGAAACCATACCTAATCAGACTGAAGCACCAGATTGCTGCAATCACAAGAGCCACCTGACACAACAGAAGCAGGGGGATTACCTGGATGAGTGCAGCCCAAATAGCTACCTTTCCATATTGGAGTAAATGAATGCTCATTGCTTTAAGACTCTAGATTTGGGGAGGGGGTTCCTTCTAGCCATAAAAAAAACCTAACAAAATGGAAACAAATATATTAACAGGGTTAGCCAATGGATTTTAAGAATTATCTTTGTCCTGCTTCCTAACTCTGAGGACTTCAAGTTATCCAACCTCTACAAGTTCTTATTCAAGTAGAGTTTTCATAATGACACCATCTACCGTGAATGATATTTTGGGGAGCCAGTAAGAATGTATTTCAAAAGTCTACTATACCTGACACACAGGAAGCACCAAAGAATACCAGTGGTTTTACACTGAAAATTGATTTCTTTGTACTGAATCTTTGTACCAAATACCGCTGTGGTCTACGGAGACAGCTCAGTGATTAAACTGATTGTCCCATAAGCTTGAGAACCAGAGCGCTGGTCCTTAGGATTTATGTAAATGCTAGGTGGGTGGGTGGTGATTTACTTGTAATTACAGCCTCAGAAGGTTGAGACAGGAGTCCTGGAGCAGGACTAGCCATGCAAGTGAGCTCTGGGTTTGATTGAGAGAGCCTGTTTCAGTGAGCTCTGGGTTTGATTGAGAGAGCCTGTCTCAGTGAGTAAGGCAGAAGAAGCGATTGATATGATCCATGATGATCTGTGGCATGGGCCTTGGGCCCCCATTTGTATGTGCACAATCCCCCCTCCACACGAGCTGTGTGCCCATCCACATGTAAGTGTGCACACGCACACACTCGTCCCTCCTCACACACTTAAGCAAAAATGCTACTTAGGTATATGAAATGATGTGCTTAGCTTGGAAAATGATACTTTGCTTCTTTAGTTCTTGATGAGCAGTGAGAAACATAGTATCAAACAATGAAACATCAAGTTAAAAATATATGTTTTTATCAATTGTGGAACTTAAATACTACAGGCAACGCTGCAAACAGCATCCTGCAGTTTCAAGAAACCCATCACATCCCATAGTCATCTGTCACAACAGCGGTTTCTGTTTTCCTGCTGCTTGTCTTCAGTGACTCTTCAGACTTTTATTTAGACCATTGGATTGTCTATCAAGTCTTTTAACTGCTGCACCTGCTTAGAAAATTAAATTATCACATATTTCTGTATCATGTGTGAGTGCCATGGCCAGTCAGAGGGCAACTTGTGAGAGCTGGTTCTCTCTTTCTACCATGGAGGTCTCGAGCACCAAAGTCAGCTCACCAGCCTTGGCTGCAAGCACTTTTACCCCCTGACCCATCTCACTGGCCCTCTCCTGCTCATCTCCAAAGCCTTGACTTCGCCGCTTGCTTCAATAACTCTCATTCCTTCCTCTGTCGAATCTTGACTTCAGCCTCATGCTAGAAGGTCTCCTGCTTTGACCTCCTCGTTTTCCTGTCCACATATGTCTTAGAGCAGATGACTGGAGTTTGATTCCCAGCTCCTACATTGGTGGCTTACAACCATCTATAACTAGCTCCAGGGGATCTGATGCCCTCTTCTGGCCTCACTGGGTATTCTTGCACACGTAAGCACACACACAGACAACACTCACACCCTCCTACACACATACACATATAAAATCAAAGAAAAAAAATCTTAGAGTAAGTATAGCCAAAATATTTAGTAGAATGCTTATGTATATAAATGATTTCAACTTACTTATCAATTTACTTAAATTGGTTTACACCTTCCAGTAAAGAATTTGAAATCTCAGGAAAAAGTAGGAAGCATGTTAAGGGAAATATTTCCAACTGTAATTGTGGTGCTCAGGGAAAGAGCCCCAAAGAAAGGACTGTGACCAAGCCAGACTTGTTATTATCCTGCTGGAATTAATGATCATGAGATAAGAAGGACTGTGTTTTAGCCAAGGTTACGCTCCAGATCTCCAGAATGTGCTAATTATGCTATGTTGCTAATCGTGGCAGACCACAAATTACCCCATATGAAAGATTAATGGTATTAGGAATAAATGGAATTTAACAACTTCATGATGATGATTAATTATAGACAAGTTAAAATTATGTAAAAGGATGGATGTCCCCAATTCAGGCTGGGGTTTAAGTAGGCTGGCTCAGAATTACAAACCGTCACACTGGAAAATAGGAGTCAGAGCGAGGTGGGGAGCCTTTGGTTTAGAAGATTTATATTGAGAGCCAAGTAGAAGTTGTTGATTCATTTGCACAGATTCTGTCTTGAAAGTTCATCAGGTGCAGCGAAAGTACTGTGCTCAGAACTGCTGAATGAACTTTATATAGAAAAGTATGCCAACAAAGTTTCTATGAAGAAGAATGCTACTAAAGTCAGAGCTCAATCAATCCAGGGCAAGAAAAACATGCTTGTGAGTCTCTGCTTAGTGATTAAAAGGCTGGGGATAGAGAAAAAAAATAAGACTATAGAATGTAAAGAAATGTTTAAGGGAATTGATTGAAGAGGCTTCACTGGGAAATTGCTTCATATTTCTAGAATACGGGTTTAGGTGACAGTAGACATACCTAGGAATTGAGGTCCTGGAAATAGTAATATCCTCCCAATGAGTAGTTAGATGATAGCACTTAATAAGAAATATGGAACTTTATAGCAATATCCTTAATAAAAAGAACAAAAGAAGTTCTTGATAAAAATTGCTACTTGTCTTGAACACCAGTAGGAAAAACAGTTAGAGATAAATGGGAGATGAATTGAAATGTTAAGAAACCCAGAGGGAGATATTTAAACTATGTTTTCGATGTGTTTGTGTAGGGGGGTGGGGGTGTGCATGCACTTTACCCAGGAGACACTTATCAATGTCCACTACATCCCAAAGACCGTTGAAGGAATGCCCCTGCCCCTCTAACCAGCTTGAAAGAAATGAATATCGTCTAAAAAGACACTTTAACTATCAGACTACTAAAACAATGAACCCCAACAAGTGATTATTACCCCAAGAATCTCCCGCTGGGAAAAGAAAAGCATGAAAACTCTTCTCTTCAGAAAGGAGATCTACAACCTTACAGAGAAAATGGTGGGTAGATGACGGATGGGACCACACCTTAGGCCATGACAGCTTAGACACGTGTATCCCAGGTTTTCTCTATCTTTTATCCTCATTCAGGACGCCAAGATGGACTTGGGAGGTCTCTCAATCTCTTTGTTCCTCTTCAATGTGGCCACATTGAGTAAATTTTTTTTCCTGCCATTTCACTGTTAATTTGGTTGTTTAAATTTGCTTCTTGAGGATGTATAGCTAAACCTGGTTTCTTGGGGTACATACTGTGACCCCAAGTTTGTGAGCAAAGGGATAAAACATAGTGAGATATGGATTTTACTTCTGAAGAGTCCAAGCCAGTGAGAAGAATGATGGAGTTAAGATTCAAGCACTGTCCAAGTGACATGGGGAGGTTTGAACTGGAATCTCAGGGAGGAGAACATGATGCTTGCTCAGAGACGCACAGAAAATGTGTCTTAGTCCATTTCTGTTGCAATTAGAAAATACTTTAGACGGCTGTATCTATGAACAACAGAAATTTATTTCTCACAATTCTGGAAGTTCAAGGTCAAGGCAGAAACTCATTGCTGTATGGGGAGGGCTTGTTTTGTGCTCCATAGAAGGTACGCGTTGCTACATTCACACTGGCAAAGTGACTAAGATTGCTGAGGCATCTCTTAAAAATGGGATCAGTTCTATTCCTGGGGTTCCACTCTAAAGATGTAAGCACCCCCCCGAGGGCCTCACCACCACATATGCTAGGGATTAGGATTCAGCGTATGACTTTTGGAAGAACATATACCGATCATTATGGTAATGTGGCAATTGAGTTCTGTCATAGATATGGATAAAATAGTAAAAGATGGAGCCATGAGAACACAGTGTGTGTGTGTGTGTGTGTGTGTGTGTGTGTGTGCAAACACGAGCGTGCATGCGTATGGAAGTAAAAGAACACTGTAGGAGTCGGCACTCTCATTCTACCGTATGGGAACCCGATTTCTGTCATCAGGTTTGCCTTCTCTGCCCCAACCAAAGGTTCTAAAGTTCCAGTTATCTTAGGGAACTTATTTTAGTTTATCTGTGACTTATTTTCTTTTCATCTTTATGTGCATCTCAATCTCTTTTCAGACACATATTTTACCTTGTTTCCTAGCATCTTACTTGAGAACGGTACACTTGAACAGTTTCTCCACTATTTGTTATTGGCCTTGGGCATCTGAATCCCCAGATACTCCTAGGAGGGTCCAGAAGTGGAAGGGTTAATTCCTGGGTTATTTAAACAGTGTTAGGGGTTCTTATGTTTTGAGCATGTTTATATGTTCAGGCTACTGTTCCCATCCTCATATCAACCTGCAGAGCACACACATGTGGGCATGTTTTTGAGCACGTACGTCTTTGAGCTAATATCTGGAACAATTTGGTGTTATCTTGGCAGGATTTGGAGAAATGAGCACTGAGCAGAGGCATGCTAAGAGGAAGAGAAGACCACATTTCATATCAGCTCACCTGAGATGGTGGATAAAGACTTTTCCTGTGAATACAAGGAAAATAGACCACGACCATCTGTCCCATCTTAAATTTTATTATTGTTCACATCTCAGCTTACTCTTTGTACAAAATTCCATGGAAAACTATTCATCATTGGATAACCTTGATGGAGGTCATCACCAGAAAAAGATATAATAACATACACACACAGACACACACACACAGACACACACACACACATAGACACACACACAGACACACACACACACAGACACACACACACAGACACACACAGAGACACACACACACACACAGACACACACACACACAGACACACACACACACAGACACACACACACACACAGACACACACAGACACACACACACAGATACACACACACAGACACACACAGACACACACACACACAGACACACACACACACACAGACACACACAGACACACACACACAGATACACACACACAGACACACACAGACACACACAGACACACACAGACACACACACACTCATGTGCTAAATTGCCGAGGTACAATCCTGGCCAGGGTTTCAGCGACCTGTGAGGGAGGGGCAGAGTTGAGGAAATAATATGAATAAAGCCACACCTCTTATGGATGGGACAAACTTCTCTCTTTATTCTTTCTGTTCCTTTTTACTTCTCTATTCTCCTTCTCTCCCTTTCTCTCTCTCTCCTGTCTTCTCCTCCCACTCTCCTCCTCCCACTCTTGCTGGCTATCTGTTTTCCCATCCACCCAACAAGTATTTACTAGACATCTTCACTGGTCCAAGTAGTCTTTTAGAGGGTAGAAACGGGGGTTTGAAAAGCAAATTGCAAAATTCTTGCTTTTCTGAGTCATACATTCTAACCAGAAATTTATAAGAAAGTAACCCAGCGTCAGGTGTGTCCTGCTTTTGGCCATCACAGCAGTACATTGTCCAGTTTGTGCTTGAGAACTGCTGAATTGAGGTCTAAAATTTGCAAAAACAAAATCTCAATGTTTTAACTGAGGTCACAGCTTTGTGTTGGGCTGGACTCACAGCTGTCCTTGGCTGCACGTGGTTTCACGTGGCTGCATGTGGCATATAGACTCAGGTTGGATCCACCTGATGGCATGTCGTAAGTGTAACACAGAAAATAAAATTACAACTTGGAAAGAGCACAGACGCACAACCGATATTTAGGTCACTGGCCTCGCGATCAATCCACTTCCTTCTGAGTTAGAAAAATGACGGAGCTGATGGAAGCCAGGACCTAACTGTTTCTGTGACCTGAATGACGGCATCATTTCCAAGCTCCCCAAACCCTTGCTGCCCTCACTGATTCTTGGATAAATACTGTGACCTGAAGTAGCTCAGAGGTCTCTGGGCAAAGGGTGGCTAGAGTGAAAATTAAACATCCGTCCCCTGGTTTTCTATCAAGGGGGAAACACCTGTCTGCCGAGGAAGGGAAGATTAGATATAAAACTCTAGCAGGAACAGCAGAAACAAAACTATTCTCAATTTACCAACATGCTCACTTTGTCTTACTGGAATACTTGGGTGTCTGCTTTTTGGAAAAGTATGAATAAACAAGGGTTTACTGAATGCATGAGAATGCCCCGTGACCTTGGTTTGAAACTATGCCGATCCCTTATGTCTGAGAGCCGTCTCCTAACTGGCCACACAGCTCCCTTTTCATTCTTTAGCTACATAGCATCAGGGTAAGCTTTCCATAAGAGAAATCAAATTAAATACCTACTAGCAAGTATTCCCAGAAGTTGGTCTTAAACTTCCTATTGATGATGGCCCTTCCATTTGGTCCCATGTTCTGCTCTCTCCCTTTTCGCCAACGTGATGCTTCCGTGGGCTTCCTTGCTTGCACGTGGCTCAGATCCAACTGTCTCATAGAGTTTTCCACCAATCCGAACATCATAAGCGCCTGCCTGTTTATCCATATATTGTCTGTTGTGTTCCCACAGCAGGACTGGTCACCGCCCACAGCTAACATGTTTTTTGTGTGTGTGTGTGTGTAATGTATGTGGCATTTCTAGAATGTGAGCTGTATAAAGACAAATGTTACATTTGTTCCCTCTGCTGTAGGTTAGGGAGAAAGGGGATGCCCTACCCACTTGATGTTTATGTGGGTGCTGGTGACCCAAACTCCAGTCCTCATACATGCCCAGTGAGAATTCTATCCACTGAGCCATATCCTACAGTCAGTGTAGCATAAATGCACCCACACACACACACACACACACACACACACACACACACACACACACACACAGGCCCCCCATACACACACACACACACACACACACACAGGCCCCCCATATACACACACACACAGACACAGGCCCCCCATATATACACACACACAGATAACAATAAACCTTAAACCAAAACATAAAGGGGTGCGTTTGAATTAGAGTTTAAATCTGTAATAGTCATTGGAGTAGACTGTGAACACATAAGTTACCATAGAGCTGTATAGATGACTTGAGCATATTATGGGCTGCTCAGTATGCTGAATGCAGAAGAGTTCCCAATAACCCCAATTTATTGCTATTCCTACTGATCGCTTGGCATTTCCAAGAATAGTGTTAATTAACCTTCCTCTAGTCAGAGACTTTAACAGGGTCTGCACATTCTCCACAGGGCTTCTGCTAGGTGGCACACTAGGACTAGCGGATGCTGAGGTGGCTGATTATTGTTTCAGAGCTGGCTAACTGGGAGGCAGAGAGGCTGTAGACCTGTGCTCCTGTGCTGCTGGACATTCAGGTGGGAACGTGCGTGGTTTGGAAGTGATTGTTAGGAGCATCTAGGAGCATCACCTCTCTGGAACTGAATTGGTGTTGCAAAGTGAGGAGCAGAAAATGCAACCGTGGGAAACTTCTTAGTCCAAAGCATCATTGTGATGTGTACATCCTGGGAAGACTCCTCACTAGTTCTGATTTTCTTGGAAATTACACATAGCACTCTGTGTGTGTGTGTGTGTGTGTGTGTGTGTGTATGTGTACATTGTACTGAGATTTTGTGTGTATACATTGTACTGAGATTTTTGTATGTATGTATGCAGATGCTCATATAACCTTGTGGAATGGAATACAGGCAAAATATTCAGAAGACATAATTAATTTCTGAGTTCTCCCCTTTATCAGCTATAAGAACTATCTACATACTTAGATTTATAGAATGAGGATTATTATTCAAGACTTGTGAAATCTCATTTAATCCTACATGTTGAGAATTATACTAGGGTCATTGTGAATATTGGCAAAGAGGGTTAGTAGGCCAGCCAGATGGCTCAGTGGGTGAAGGCACCTGCCACCAAGTCTGACAGTCTCAACTTGATCACTGGGACCCACACAGTAGGAAAGAACTGACTCCTGAGAGTTGTCCTTTGGACCCACAAATTTGCCATGGCATCATGCACACATACAGGCAGGCACACACACACATGCAAACATACAGGAAGGCACACACACACATGCACACATACAGGAAGGCATACACACACATGCACACATACAGGCAGGCACACACACACATGCACATATACAGGAAGGCACACACACACATGCAAACATACAGGAAGGCACACACACACATGCACACATACAGGCAGGCACACACACACATGCACACATACAGGAAGGCACACACACACATGCACACATACAGGCAGGCACACACACACATGCACATATACAGGCAGGCACACACACACATGCAAACATACAGGAAGGCACACACACACATGCACACATACAGGAAGACACACACACACATGCACACATACAGGCAGGCACACACACAGATGCACATATACAGGCAAGCACACACACACATGCACATATACAGGCAGGCACACACACACATGCAAACATACAGGAAGGCACACACACACATGCACACATACAGGCAGGCACACACACACACACACACACGCGCACACGCACATGCACATGCACACATACAGGCACACACACATACACACACACACACACACATGCACATATATAAGCAGACACACACACACAGTTACATAAATTAATGCAAATTATTTTTATACAATGGTAAATATATTCAAACCTGCTTATAAGTTAAAAGTAGTGTGTAAAAATTATGTATCACAATCTTAATTGTAAGCATGTATTCACAGTTATACGTAGTATAAATCGTCAAATAAATTGAGTTAGATTTATTTTCCAAGCCATAATAAGATTATATGATTAAACTTAAAGTTACAAGGCAAAGAAATAAAGATACATACAAGGATTGTTTGCTAAACTTGGATATGCTCCTTGCACTGTGAAAGATATTTTTATGTTATCCCACATAGCTGAGGATACGGATGTAGCTTAGTCTCTCTCAGTGTGGACTAGAGGTGCACAGAGGCTGGGGCTGGAATATTGCAAGCTGAAGATTAGTCTGGGCAACTTAGTGAGATTCTATCTCAGAAAGAAAGGAAGGAAGGAAGGAAGGAAGGAAGGAAGGAAAGGAAGGAAAGAAGGAAGGAAAGAAGGAAAAATGCTGTAGATAAAGCTTGATAGAATATCAGCCTAGCATGATGAGGTGTATGTAACAGAAACAATGTCTGGCGGTGAGAAGGAACTGAGGCCAAGGAGACCAGCAAGGAAGAGAGATGTGGTGAGAGGGAGGACTACAGGGCTCACAAACAGAGGGGAAGGAGGAAACATGAGTATTTGGGTTGGGTAGTAACCCAATTGGGTAGCTTTGGGTTGGGCTAGCACACATGGTGATTACATGCAGAGATACTAGCCACTGAGACATCGTGAGAGGCTTTGCTGCGTGGAAAAGCCTGCAGATCATCCCACACATCATGGAGGAGTTGAAGGGCATTTGAGGACTTCATATATATGTATATATATATGGTACATATATATATATGGTATCATGAGGATTTATGAGTGTCAACACTATTAATATTGGTTATCATTCTGTTTTGTTTTTGTGAAGAACTTTCAGTCCTGCCAATCAGAAGAAACAGAAGATGTAATATATGCTACCACCTTTTGTTTTCTGTTATTCTGATTTACTTGGGAGACGGATGCGTGCTGGAGAGACGGTATGGTGGGTAAAGTCCTTGCCACGTGAGCATGATGACCTCAGGTAGAGCCCTAGGACTCACAGTAGAAGGACAGAACTGACCTCTGACCTCCACATGCTCGATATGGCACCTGCATCTGCCCTCACGCACACAATGGTACTGAGCAATTGTAACAGTAATAATAACCCATCTAAAAGAGGTAGCTGTGACTGACATAGTACTAGCTTCCAGAAAACATACCAACCTGGTGGGAGTGTTATCAATTTTTACAATGATTCTTATTCTATAATACTCTCATATTTACAGAAATATTTGACATGGAGTCTCATGGACTCCACGTCTAGTTTCCTGCTTTATTAGCCTGTGTGGTGTGGCGCAATCCACAAGAACACAGACTGCTTCCCAGTTTACTTAGACATTCTATGACTCCTTCGTTAGTATTTTATGCTGTATTGAGCTCAAATCCTGGACATATATTTTAAGAATCATTCCTGATCTTCATGCTTTCCTTTTGTTTCCATTTAGTTATTAATCTCAGTCTTTCCCTGATGTTACAGAAGAAAACATTTGGAGGTTAACACAACGGCTCAGTGGGCAAAAGGTGCCTGCTACTAAACCTGATAACCTCAGTTCAATCCCCGAGACCTGTGTGCTGAAGGAAGAGAACGGACTCTCAGGTCGTGGGGCTGTCCTGAGCTGAGGTAATGTAGAAGCGTGCTTGGAACCCCGGAATTCTCATTTCTGAGAGCGGAAGGTGTTCGGCTATTCCCTTGCCACAGCTCTGACAGACTGCAGGCTATGCTGCCTGCTCTCACAGCAAGGCACCGCCCACTCAAAGGTATGTGACCTGGCAAATTGTTTATCTGGAGCTGTAACTAAATTCTCCTTGTATGACCATATAAGGTCTCTCCCTTTGGTCCCCGGAAAATACCTAGGTCCAGGCTGTGACCTCCAACATGCAAATGGGGCTGTCCTACTTGTGCTGTCCTAAATCAATGGGTTCCCCTGATGTTCCTGGATGTCAGAAACCCTTCCTCTTGTTATATATACAAACCCTGTCCCCACAATAAATTGGGTCACACCCACTGCCCCAGTCTCCCTGGAATTCAGTACATTCCCGCTGGCCTACAGTTTCTCAGATCAAGGAACTGATGGAGCCAACTTAGAGTCACACATATGACATCCCTCCCCAGAGCACCGTAGCTGAGCTGGCCAGTGGAGCTACATCACAGGGATGGGAAGTCTGCTGCGAGACAATATTGCATCAGGCTGTTGTCCTTTGATCTCTATTTGCATGCTACAGCATAAACACACACACACTGTAATATAATTAAAATTTTTAATAAAGAAAACAATTGGTTTTATACACTAATAGTTTCTTTGACTTTGCTATATTGTATGCGTATGAGTTCCAAGAGATTTTACTTGATTTTCTGCACTTATGTTCGCACAAACAGCTTCATTAATTCCTTTCCCAATCTAGATACTTCCTCTTGCATTTTCTTTACTGTATTAGCTAAGGCTACAGGTAGAGAGGCAAGGGAAGTAATGGAAGAGAACAAATTTGTCTCCTAGTTTCAGGAACAAATCCTCCTGTTGCATTAAATATGATGCTTGATTTGCAGAAGAAGGAAAACCCATCAGTCTTCTGAATAAAGCTTAGCTTTGTGTGGTCATGGATCCCCTCTGCCTTAACAAGTCCATGTAAGCAGTAGCTCCTACCCCCATGCAACAGGAAAAAACCGAGAGCCATCAGGGGATGAGTAACCTTTCTCCAAGAAGCATGGGGGGCTCTGGTGAAACCTTTTCCTCAGACAGCAAGATTTCATTATAGAGAATGTTCTCATATACTTCTAAAATCTTACATCTGGTACATTTACTCAGCCATTACTCCACTCCTCTGTCTTAGATCTTCACCTTGGCAACAGGGAGAGGATTCTAGAGGTAAACACCAGGGACATGCGGGAGCTCTCTGAGACTGAAGTCCTCAGAAGTTTCAAAGTACTAAGACATTGGTCTGGGCTCAGCTTCCAGAAGGCAAACATTAACAGTCACTACTTAACAGTCCTTAATAGTCTGTAGTTCAAGCAAATTTTAGTGCATTTACCCAGGTCTGTGTCTCCCTGATTTCAGAAGAGCAGCTGATTTCCCTAAGATCTCACTTCTTGAAGGACACAAGAAAAGTCATGAACTTTGTGTTAGTTTGTGTTTATCTCCCTTAAAATCTGGGCAGGAGAGTAAATCCACCAGCCCTTACATGTGGGAACTTAATGCAGAAATCTCACGGTGATTCAGAGACATGTTCCATTTCAGGGTTAGCACTGAACTCTCTGTCAGACACCGTCTAGTATGCACTCTGAACTAAGTCACTAAAGGGAGGGAGGACATGGCTCCACATACTTCACTATGGCTCCTCACTAGAAGGACAGTTATTTCCTTGCCTATGTAGGAATGGACCCCTCCCATGCTTCTGAGAGGCATTCACTCTCCCATGCTAAGGATTTGACCCTGTGATCGAAAACCTCATTTTCCTTGCTGAGCTGCTTCAATTATGGACAGAAAATCCTCCCATTACAAAGCTAAATTCTTCCTCTCTGTAACTCAGTTGTCCTAATTCTGAATAGAACCAGCCATGGATGTTCCCATCTGAATTTTCCATGGCTTCTGTGTCCCATCTCTTGATTGAGCACCTCTGTTGACCCTTCGTGGATTTCCATGTGATGACCTGATTTTGATTCTGGACAATCTTCTTTGGGTGGCGTCTCTCAATGTCCCATATTTGATATCACATCCAGGACTAAATGCAGTCAAGGATGCCAAGGGCTTGTGAGTTGGATTTATGTGTAATCAGGGATGGTATGTTTGGGACACTTTCTGCTATTCATGACTGGAGAGAGTTGTGATAACTGGACACTTAAACTCCATGTAACTGAAACACAGATCCACCATTTTGTTTTGGGTTGACTTTGAAAACTTTATTCTCTCAGGTAATATGTAATTATTAATGACATTCACGGTTATAATTTCTCTCTTACTGATTTTGGCATGTATGGGATCAAAATCTTTATGGAATGATAACTCATCCTAGAAATGTTTCTTTTGATTGACTATGGCTTTTTTTGCTTTGCAGAAAGGAATATTTGTTACTGTCTCTTCAAATTCAATTTCATAAACCAATTTAATAAGACAGTTATTTTTCTAGGACAACTGGGCTAAAAATATTTTCTAGACCATCGCATTGCAAGAGTCTTTGACCTTAATGAGTTCAGACAGGAAGAATAGAGAAGACAACAGCATTGTGCCTATCATCTTCTGAGATCTGCTCCTGGTCACCAGCCTTTCTTGGACTTGATCACTTGCCATCTGGTGGTTCATGCAGAGACCCTCAGGACCATATTGTTCCCTAAGAATCCAATCCCAGGACATTACCAGGGTTCAAATATACACTAACAAAGTACTGCCCTTCCCTCCTTTATCCATTCTTAATTCATTCATCCATCCATTCATCAACTATGCAGTAAGTTCATGTCTCCAATAAACAGACAGGTACTTAGGTGGGATTTGAGGAATGAAGACTCCATGTTTAAATATCTCCATGGTCAATGAAGGAATGTAATTTTGGTAAGAGAGACTTACACAAAATTGTAAGCAATATTAAATGATTACCTTTTGAAGACTATATTACATTCAGTGTTTTGGGTTATAAAGTTATCTGCCTGTGGAGCTCCTTCTAATCCACTGCCCATAATTCCGCATAGAACCTTCCAGGCTATTCTTATTCTGCTTATAGGGCTTTGATTATTTGACCTTCCCTCTTTTCTGCATTGGAAATTTTTTTTTCTCTGACAATATCTCTAATGTTTCATTTCAGTAATTTATGACATTTTATTATTTAAAATTCTATAAACTTCTTTCAAATGGTACCATTACATAATTGCAGTTTTAAGTTCCTCATTTACATCAAGGTGATTAATATGCCCTCAGTAATGGTTGTGTAACCAAAACCCACATCTGAATACAAAAGAAATGTTTTTGCTGAAACATCCAGGGCAAAGGAGTCCCTATATAGAGTAGAGTCCAGAAAATCTGTTCTCACTAACTTCTAAGTGACATTTGTCATTTTTCCTATTATGGATTTAGCTCTAGCTTGATGGAATTAATATATATTACCTAGTCACTAATAGAAATCCCAGATATTTGTATTCCTATTGCAATTGTTGAGAATATATCAAAATAATATTTATGTTGACTTCTTCATAACTGCTATTTATTAGAACTGACATTAGCCCTTACTGTGTAATGCGTCAGTAAAGGACAACCACATTCCTTACTTCTTACATGTATAGAACTACATGCTGAGTACCTTTATTTCAACCTTGCTGCTTTTCTTGGTAAACATATATTTTATGTAATATATATATAAGCTTGATTCTAGAACTGAGTATGTAAAATTAAATAGAATAATAGAGTTGCTTTATGGTGCAAAAAAAACTGCATCTAGCTTTGTTATCTTAATAAAAACTTAATAATAAAGCAGACCTAAAACTGGTAAGACCAAAATGCAGGATCTAAATCTTTCTTTTTCTATATTTTTAAAGACTTATAATTATCAGCATCAGTATTATTGTTATTGTGTGTGTGTATGTGTATATGCCACACCTGCGCAGGTGCCCAAAGAGGCCAGAAAATCTCAGAAACCAGAATTACAGGTGGTTGTGATCTGCCTGACCTGGGTTCTTGGAACTGAACTCAGGTCTTCTAGAAGAGCAGCAAGTGCCTTGATCAGAAAGAAGTCTTGAAAATAGCTTCTGTTTCTCAGGGATGATGGGGGCTGCCTTTTCACCTCAGGAAGGACTGGCGCTGTCTTTTGACCTCAGTCTGTCCTGGTTCTTTGTCCTGATCCAGCTGTAGTCCCATCCTTGTTCAGCAATGCAGCTTGTTTAAGAATCCACTAATCTGAAAGTCTGTCTACACTGGAGTAGAAAATAAGAAGCGATTCCCTTTTTGCAACACACAGCAGTGTTACCTGGAGACCATATGACAGTCTCCTGGGCAACAGGAGCCATGGAACTGGTGCAATGTGATACTTCTTCTGAAGAGGGATCTGTGCTCTGCTGTGGGATATGGTGTTTCATGACCTAATTAATTTCAGGGTTCTGGAAATTTCTATCTATGGAAAATAGGAAACCACAACAAACATAGCATCCACTGTAACAAAACCCAGAGATCTCATGTCTTTTATTTTTAATTTTAATCTTTTGAGACAGGTCTCATGTAGCCCAGTATGGCCTCAGATTCACTAGACTAAGGAGGACCTTGAACTTCTGATTCTTTTCCTCCACCCCCCCCTAGTGCTAAGATTACAGTCAACTGCATCACAACAACAGGGAAACGCCAGAATCAAAGACTTGCTCAAGTCTGGAGGATGTCAAACTCTGTAAAAGACATGCACTAAGTTAAAAATGAAGACTATCTACCTTTCCATAAATTTTCTCAATGAAGAGAAATTTAAATGAGTATAGGCACATTCTGGGATTGATAAAAGAGAATATACCATCTATAATTATATGAACCCGTTATAGTGGTAAAAATATTATGATCACGTTGAAAGTAGTGTAGTGGAAATAAAGAACATAATGCTTTCATAGAATTATCACAATTTAAGGGGATAGATTATGAATTTGGATTATCAAGCCAAGGGAAGTGTTACTTGGGGAAAATACAAGAAATCCATGATAATAATAGGAACAGGTGTAAACTGTGAAAGGTGGGTTAAGGATTTCCCCTGTCATACAGCCAGAGCTCATCTAGTAAACAAGGGAGAGTGGAGTCATGGAAAGGAACTCTTGAAACTCCCTAAACGCATTTCTTTGGGTTAAGAACAATCGAAAGAAAATCAAGATGAAGCAAAAAGAAACAAAAACATATTCCAATCCCCACCTAAGTAAAAAGTTCAGACCAAGAAAAACCAAAATCTTCCACCAATATTAGAAAGTAAAAATGATGGTTAAAAATTGGATGACTACCTAAATATTACATTGGATATTTATTCTGCTCATGTTTCTAGCAGAAAAAAAAGCATTTTCAGATATTCTGGGGTATAATGGTTTTGAATATGTAGTTATATATCCTGTCAAGTTAGCGCACAAGATTTAGTGTTAGTTTATGTTCTATTGCTATGGTTAAAAAAAAAATACCCTGACAAAACCAACTTAAATCACAAGGGCTTATTTTGCCTTACAGTTCCAGAGGGAGAGAGTACATCATGGTAGAAGAACATGGTGACAGGGGCAGGAAGCTGGCTGATCACATTGCATACACCGTCAGGAAACAGGAAGAGGAAGTGGAATCAGATCACAAAACTGTAAAGCCTGTCCATGGTGATGAACTTTCTCTAGCAAGGTTCTGCCTCCTGAAGGTTCCATGACTTTCCCAAAGAGCACCGCCAGCTGGGGACCAAGTATTCTAACGTGTGAGGCCACGGGGGTAATTTCATATTTTAACCACAGCAATATATAGATGACTGAAGTAAACATATCCAGGTCGGATGCTGCATTTGACCCACAACAGGATGATATGGAAGTTCATGTCGTGAGGGGTCAGCAAGGGCTTCGTCTAGAAACCCATCCTACCCAAACGAAGTTCCAAGTTTCCAGCTGTTCGGTCTCCTAACAACATATCGGGCTGTTATGGATAACAGGCTGGTCCCACTCAGGGCACGGAGCTTCCAGGCAGCTGTTCACCAGTACAGAGACAAGAAGATATATGGACTGAGCTTCCCAGGCAGTGGATGATTTTATGCTTCACCACTGTCTCACCCTGCCCCCGGGGGGGCTTAGGGATCAGGCTCATAGAACATCTAAAGGAACTGCATAAAATACGTAACACCGGGAAATGTGCTAATCATTAAGAAAGTATCTGTTTGAAAGGACTCAAGAGGGAAGAGAAAATAGGAATAGATTTTATGTCAGGTGAGATATTGGTCATTGTGCATATAGTTGCCTTGGATAGTTTAACTATATCTCAGTTATTTGAAACCTTCCCTCTACCCAATCCTCCCCAGAAGACCTGGATTCTCGGGGATTGTTTGAAGATAACACAAATGGCCATGTCCCTTCATCTTTGTAGAATTCTGTAATCTATGATTTTGTTCATCTCATTTTTTTTCTTTCATCTAAAACTGAAGGAAAAGGCCTGGACTGAGCTAAGGGGTTAGACACACGCTTAACAGAAGAGAGGCACGGGGTCCACAGCACCGCAAAGCTTAACCAAATATCAATCAATCAAATTAACCAAATATCAATCAATCAACTGATCAATCAATGAAATGAAAGGATTGGGTTGGGGGAGCTGGAAGGAAAACACGGTAGTATTGATTGTCTTTTACTAGGCTGTAAGGACGCAGCACATTTAGCAAAATGAGATTTCAGGTAATGGCCTCAATTCCACTGCAGTCTTCTTCTCTTGTCTCTAATTGGCACTTAAGGGAAAATGAGACTGTAGGGTGATAACGGTCTTCATATAGTGGACTAGGGTGTAATTTGGGCCTATCGACAGTCATTTCAGATAATTTGCTTGTAAAACATTTAATTTAAACTTCTTGAGGCACTGTTATGGTGCTAAAGCGGGAAGAGCTTCTTCAATCCCCAAACCAAAGTAGAACCAATGTTAGAGTTAAAAATATGAAACGCCATAGGTAAGCTGGGGGTGGGGACACCTGCGGTTTGTGAGGGATTGGTGGAACACTGATCTAGCGTGTTTCTCTGTTGCTGTGGCAAAACCCTGGCCAAAGGTGACTTATTTGGCTTATAGGTTACAGCCCATCATTAAGGTAGCCAAGGCAGGAACTCAAGGCAGGAACCCGGGGGTGGGAGTGGGGGGCAGAAACCGAAGCAGAGACCATGGAGGAACGCTGCCGCCTGGCTTGCTCTCTCTGGCTTATCTTCATCTAGATTTTCTAAAGATGGCATCACCATAAGTGGGCTGAGCTCTCGCTCCTATATCAATTGAGAACCAAGAAGATGCTTTCCAGACACGGGCGCAAGCAGATCTGGTGGAGGCAGTTCCTCAGTTGGAGTTCTCTCTCCCCAGGTGTGTCCCTCCTGCGCTGTATATATGCTTTTGATAACAGGACGCTGAAGAGCTAGAGAGGGACGGCTCAATCAGGAACGTGCTTGCTGAGAAAGCATGAGGACATGACTTCTCAGAATTCACGTAGGAAGTTGAGCGTGGTGGCCCATGCTTGTAAAGCCAGCACCGGGAAGCAGGGACAGGCCCTGAGCCTCTCGGCCATCCAGGTCCCAGTGAGAGATTATGCTTTAAAATACAAAATGATAAGGCTCCTGAAGAGTGACACCCAGGGCTGACCTCTGGCTTCTGCCTGTAAGTCCACACATATGCACATACACTTGCATTAACACCCCCACCCACCCCCACACATACAAATACGTACACTCTCCACAGACACGCAAAGAAAATGTGGTGGTATTGGAAAACACTATACTGACACTTAAATGGGTCCATTGTTGTTTTAGTCTATTTACGTGGCTATAACACAATGCCAGAGCCTGGGTAGCTTCACAGAAATTTATTTCTCACAATTCAAGAGCCAGGGAGTCCAGGATCAACTTTGGATAGAGTCGCTGGCTGGCTCCTGGACTCTCATTTCCTGTTTCATAGGCTGCCTCTTATATTTGTTTTCACGTGGTGGGAAGGGTGAGGAAGCTACAGGAGAACTATATCATCAAGGCGCAAAGTCCATTTGAAAGGGGCCCCACCCTCCTGACTCAATCACTTCGGGAAGGCCCCGTCTCCTAACACTACCATACAGGCATAGAGGTTTCAGTGCACGGGTATTCAGAGAAACAGTCCAGCAGTTATGTTGTGTGATTTTGTCTGTTTCAAGGTCATTTTCTCTCAGTTAAATGTGTGCTCCATGGCTGTGTATTAAGAATAATTGCAAAGACTCATGCATTTAAATTTGGAATAAAGCATCCTTAGCTCTCATCATTTCTGAACCACATTCTCTGCTCTTCTTACGGGGGTCTTCCTTGAACGGATGAGACTTTGGATATTGGTTAGGGATGGACATTAGTACTTATTACTTCTACTGTTTTGCTGACTTCACAGCATCCTGACAGAAGCTGGACTTTCTCTTTGAAACACTGTTCTTCACAGTTGCCATTAATATACCCAAGACAAACAAGGACAGGGCACGACAAAGATATCATTCCAGGAGGCTCTCACTGAGCTCAGAGGAATGTTTCCACTTAGAGGGTTAACGGAGGGCATAGGTTTCCCCTGCAAAGAAGAAGGGTGGACTGTATGGTAGATGATCTTAGAGGAAAGAAAATGCGGATGTTGAGGAACTGCGGACGATCCTCCTGTTTCGGCTACCCTCTTTCTGTAACCCACTGGGTGGTTTTGTGGGCTCACCTTGCACACAACTCTGAAGAATGCTTTCTCCACATGAGACAGACATGGAAACCAGCACAACATTCAACATGTGCATTCCAGTTTTTTTGCCTTTCTTGGTTAGAATTTGTGAGAGGATAGGTCTGGGACCTTGAATCAGAAGTTAGGTGCTTTCCAGTGGTTTCTCCCAGACTGAAACATTTTCTACTCCCAGGAGAAGGTAAGGGCTCATAGGACCTGAGAAGCTCATGGAAGAATCCAGACTCACATGCCTCTCCCACAGGTTAGATCTGTAAACAATCTCTGAGGAGAGGGGATTCTTCAGTGGATCTATTTGCAAGGTGTGCAGGGAACTCTACTAGTTCAGCTTTTGTGAGTCACTAAGAATACTGGTATGAGCTTTGACTCAGAGTCATCCGTGTTCCCATGACTAACTCTCCACTCATGCTTCTGTAAGTCACTCCAATAAACTCCAGTTCACCATGCTAGGCTTGAGTGAAATCATCTCTTTGGTCTGTTGTTAGTGCCTCTTCTGGGGTGACTAGCTGTACGGTCATGTCTTCCAAGGAAAATCATACAACACTGGGCAATCTACCCCTCACCAGCAGTGGGCTCTTTAAGCAAACACTTAGATCCCCGAGAGGACATACCCATCTATGAAGCAGAGGTACTCAGAGCTCTTCCAGTTTTATTTCTCGGTGGCTGTATTTTACATGGTACTGTGCAACTCAAGATTGGTTAGTGAGAGTTGGGTCAGTTATTGAGATGCCTTAAGAGCAGAGAAAGAACTTTAGGCTTCTATGGGAATAACTATCAATGTCCAAGAAGGATGATAACACACACACACATACACACACACACACACACTACACACACACTACACATACGTACAAATGTAAAAACATATATATAACACACATATACAACACACACATACACATACATAAACTGCACATACATATACACATATCACACCTGTACCCTACATCCACACATATAACACATATATATGCATGCACAACACACACATAACTACAATGACCAACACACACACACACACAGACACACACACACAGACACACACACACAGACACACACACACACACACACACACACACACACATACAGACACACACACACAGACACACACACACAGACACACAGACACACACACACACACACATACAGACACACACACACACACACACACACACACACACACACACACACACACAGACACACACACACACACACACACACACACACACATACAGACACACACACACAGACACACACACACACACACACACACATACAGAGACACACACACAGACACACACACACAGACACACAGACACACACACACACACACACACACATACAGACACACACACACACACACACACACACACACACACACACAGACACACACACACACACACACACACACACACACACACACATACACACACACACACACACACACACACACACACACACACACACACACACACAGACACACAGACACACACACACACACACACACACACACACACATACAGACACACACACACAGACACACACAGACACACACACACACACACACACACACACACATACACACACACACACACAGACACACACACACACACACACACACACACACACACACACACACACAGACACACACACACAGACACACACACAGACACACACACACACACACACACACATACACACACAGACACACAGACACACACACACACACACATACAGACACACACACACACACACACACACACACACACACACACACACACACACACACACACACACACACTTGCAGCTGAGCAGCAATAAAGGGATTTTCACATCATACAGGGTATAGAACTCAGCCTCAGCCTAAATGTGCCTTCCCTAACCACTAGCACTTTGCCTCAGAGCAGCTGCTTCAGGAATTCTGGCTCTGCATGGCCACATAAACTTGAAGGGTCCTTACTTTGTATTAAATTCTTTTAAATGACCTGTATGTTTTCAAATCTGTGATTTTAACTTGACGCAATGGCATTGTAAATGTGGTCTGGGCAAGCTGCCTTCTATGTGCTTTAGAAAGGAGAGCAAAAGGTAATGACTGGGAAGTTACAGCACACCAGGGAAGGGAAGGGAGCTACAGAGTTGCGGCCGGCCGAGAAGGTTATGGGCAAATCAGTACGGCTTTTTTTTTTCTTTTTTGGTATCCTGCAACAGACAATAGAAACAGTCTCCATTTGACACTCTTGCACCTCACTCCAAGTATTCACAAACAGATTTCTTATTTTACTGTTTCCATGACAACACCTGACATTTCACATATTTTTTTCAAAGAAAGAAAGGTGAAAATTACTCTTGGTGTTAAATTGAGTATTTCTCCTTCTCCTCACCTATTTTATTCACAGACACTTACAGACACAGCAATTTCACATCCCTTTCAGGAGTTCAGTGCTATTTTACCACTTGAGATGCAAAGTCAACGATTCCGGCTGCAATCGCTCTCGCTAAGTCCAACGTGTTTCTAGAGAAACCCGGTCTCCCTGACATGGCGCTGCTCCACAAGCAGCGGATGGTACAGCGGCGATGGTCCACAGTCACTCACTCTCTCTGTAATCGTTTCTCTGGAGTCTGTGAATGGCTGGGAATCACATCGCTGACGGGCGTGTGGCCAGGTTGCAGCAACTGTTTGCTTTCTCAGTTTCTCTTCTATTCCAGCAACTGATTAGCAACGAAGTGAAAGAGACACGTGCTCGAGAAGAACAGACGATCAAATATGTGTGGCACATCAGTGGGGGTGGGGTGTGTGCGTGTGTGCGTGAGTGGGTCTGTGATGCGGATGTCTGTGTGTATGTGTGAGTCTCTGTGTGTGTGCATGAGGAGGTGCGGTGTGTGTATATGTGGTATATGAGTGTGTGTGTGCATGAGTGAATGTGACATGTGTGTATATATATGTATGGATGGATGGATGGATGTAAGTCTGAATGTGTGTGCTTGAACTACTTTTGAGTCCATTTTGCTTGTTTGTATAGAAAACAGGATCCTTTAGGAGTGAAATGTTTTTGAAAGGAAAACTCCTGTTTCTGTTGTTGTTTGCTTGTTTTGGGAAAGGGCCTCACATATGTCAAGCTGGCGTGGAACTTACTATATAGCTGGGGGTGCCCATGGGCTTCTGACTCTAGGCCACCTCTTAAGCCCTGAAGTTACAGGAGTGTGCCTAATATACGTGGTTTAGAGTGGAATAGCCACTCACACCAAGGAGGACCCTCTGCTCTTCTCAAGCTCACTGCGTCACATGGTAATCTCATCCAAAACACTGTTCGAGGAAACGTCTGTGGCGCAGGCATGTTAAACTCATGAATACATCTACAATCCTGTGATGGCGCGAGGCCAAGCCCCATGCTAGGAGCTGACCTCCTAAAGACGACGCTGAAGAGCGGGCACGCCACGGTGATATCTCTTGGCCTCCGTTTCCAAACACCCGCCCTAGCGTATTTACTAATTGTTGGATACTAGGATATCCCAGCATGCTTGCTGCCGTGGAGGTACCCCCGGTGGGGAATAGTTATATTTACAGGGGTGCAGAGAAGCATGGAGCGCTTTAGGGACTGACACCCTTGTTTACATCGAACGACTCGTTTGAATTGGAAAAAAAAATATCACTTAGAAAACAGCCCTTACTATTTGTGTGATAGTTAAAAGTAGTTTAACACTTCAGTGTGAAACTTAGATGGTGCTGCCACCTCATAAGGTGTTGGGTAACTGAATGTGAGGGTAGTAAGGAATTACTGAAACTCAGATGCTGAAGGATTCCAAGGTGTTTCTGGCAGTGCTCACTGTGATTGTACAACACGGCAACATTGGTTCTGAGCACACAGCACACACAGTTCCTCAGCGTGAATCAAATCAGCGTATCTTAGATCCTATGGGTTAAACAGGCGCACCCATCTCAGTAACATACAAACTTACCTTCATCTTTAAGAAATGGAAACATGATATGTGTGCCAATTTGTTTTTAAAGATCATGTGTGTGTGTGTATGTGTGTGTGTGTGTGCCTGTGTACACACATGTACAGGTGTCTGCAGATGCCAGAAGAGAGCATCAGATCCCCTGCAGTTGGAGTTACAGGCCTTCGTAACTTACCCCATGTAGGCTCTGGGAACTGTAGTCTTGTCCTTTATAGGAACAGTGAGGGCTCTTAACCACTGAACCATCTGCCTAGCCTCAAGAACTGTTTTAGAACATCTTTTTGTGATTGTGATTTATTATCAACAAATTTTTGATTTATATACCCATTTTATATAACTAGGCTCAATTAAAAACTTCCTCCCGCAAAAGGGGTCATGAATGGAAAACATTTCAGAATCCCTGACTGTTAAGAGGATGCTGGGCCTGAGCATCTCACCACTGCAGTCACAGGGCAAGGCTGCACTACAGATGGCTCCCTATTCCCCCAGAATTTCTGGTTAGATCTTGGTTGGTACCCAAACATTTGCACTTAAGTTCCCAGGTGCTGCTGCTGCTGTTCCTGGACCTCACTGGGAAGGACTAATGTCAGAAGAAAAGGCCATTCACAGGCTGCACCTGACTCGGCATCAGGAAAGAATCCAGACATCAGTGTTCTAGTCAGAAGAACACTGAAGAAGCTGAGGGGGATCATGGCTCCTTTCCACACCCCGCTCCCAGCACTCACAAGGAAACACCTTCAAGACCTTGTTTTTGATCACCTAGAAGGCTCTCCCCATACCTCTTCTTCCTCCTCTCCACTCTGAGACGCATATTCCTCATTTGTATCTTGACCTGGAGACGTTCTGCTCATGACCACCAGGCATCAAATGTGGACATCCTCTCCCATTCCAGTTCTGGGTACCAATCCCCATAGCCACGTCCCTTCCGTATGATTCATCTGTGTCAGGAAATCTTGTGGAAAACTGAAATGAGGAAGACTACATGACTATGCATCTGGTCTAGCTCACTTATGGAAATCACTGTTCCTTTTCATTAATATCACGCATTTTGCAATCACGGGAAATTAAGTAAATAGAATAATATAAATAATTTTGGCCATCCATTGGTAGGTAAACTAATGTAGAGTATAGGTGATAATTGCCCATTAGGTAAGTTAATTTTATATATTAAAAAATTCATTCCTGAAATCTATTTGCCTACTACATGTATCTATATTTTTATATATTATCCATCAATCTGTTTTTTATGGATGATTTATCTCCATTATTTGAACTTTGAACTTCCCTTAGTAACATCACCTATAATAGCTCATCTGCTTCCTTATTAATCAATGAGCAAAATACAGTCTTTCACTCTTTCACTTCATCTCTCTGATGTGCATGGGAGTTAATTTATACTTTATTTTGAAAAGCATCTGGTTCTAAGTACTGCCCTGGCTTCTCATAGTTCACTATTCTTCTTTACATATACTCAGATGCCAGCACGATCGTCATAGTGAGCATTTGATGAACAGAAGTCAAATAGTTTAGAATATAAGAATGGAAGGACTATCACAGAGAGTGAGGCAAAGGGTTTCTGGAAGAAAGGACAAGAAGAATCCCAAATGAGATGTGCCAGAATGTAAACAGTGCGAGAGACAGAGTAGAAGCACGCAGTCCTTGGAGAGTGTGGGGCCATGTGTAGGACCATCTGCTCTTGAGGACTCCTCGGGGACCTCTAGATAACCTAATACACATTGGAGAAGGGTCCACAGGGAGGAGCCTCGCTGACAGACTGACCATTGAAAACCTATTGTACCAAACACACTGAGCGATTTTGCATTTCAGTGTCAGGAATTGGTTACCCTATCACCGTGTTGCGGCTCCTCCGTGTCACTTGTCTCTAGGGAAGGAGTTGTCCGGGGCATTCAGTTTCACTTCAGTGGCCCTGCCACTTTCCTCAGATACCTGTTTGAATGGGGGACACAGAAATCAGTCTTTCCAGGTAGCTTCTTCATCCTACACTGTACTGGTGCCTATGTGTGGGAATTCCCAGACTACAGGAGCTGAAGGAAGGGCATTGATGGCTTAGCCACTCATTCATGCTGTTCTCAAACTGCCTTGTTTTGCCTTACAGCTTAGCCTTATCTAATCAACATCCGTTCTGTCTTTGTGCAGGTAAAATTATACTCAGATTTCAGCACAATCCTTATAGTGGATATTTGATAAAAAGAAGACCCCAGTGCCACCCACTCAATTCCCATGTGGTCTATATTTTGGAAGAGCCAATAAATATATTCACATAATCCTCAGTTTCAAAATGTGACTGAATCAGTTGGTTTTTGTCAACTTGACACAATCTTGAGTCACCTGGGAAGAAGGTACATTTCTCTCTCTCTCTCTCTTTCTCTCTCTCTCTCTCTCCCTCTTTGTCAAATGATTAATGAGAGAGGGCTCAACCCATTGAGAGTGGTGCCACTCCTGAGCTGGTGGTCCTGGGCTGTATAAGAAAGCAGACTGAACAAACCATAGGGAGCAAGACACTAAGCAGTGTCTTCTGCTGTCTCTACTTCAGTTCTTGCCTCCAGGTTCTTGCCCTGACTTGCCCTGAGTTTCTGCCTTAACTTTCCTTAATGATAGACTGTGTTGGGGTCACCTAAGACAAACAAACCCTTTCCTCCTCAAGTTACTTTTGGTCATGGTCTTTATTATACCAATGGAAAGCAAGTTCAGAAAGTAACACACAGTGTTGTAACTAGGTTTATTCTGTGTCATTCTATGAAACAGCAGTTAAAATAGCACCCAAATTTATAATGTTCAATATGAACTTACAGTCTTAGCAATAGGACCAGCGCCCCCTAGTGGTGGTGGCACTGACCTTGCCTCTCTGCTTACTGTCAGTACTCACTTTCCCAGAAGCCCCTTGCTTCCTCTTGGGATATGACAGCCAATCCCATATTCAGATTCTGAATCAGAAGGCCCTCCTTGGCGCTGCCTACTTGGTTTATAAGGCACCACGTGGCCAGTTTTCGAGGCTGCCATGTTTGTTTTTTTCTTTTTGTTTGCTTGTTTTTTTCAATTGGACAGCCCCGACGTCAGTATGTAACCCGTGGACAATAAACTGTTTTCTATGGCCATACACGTAGGTCTCTCAATGTCTACTTGAGCTCTTAGCTGAACCCAACTTTGGGAAGGAAGAATAAAGCAGTAAGGAAGGTGACTTGTATTTCCTCTGCCAAAGAATCCAATTAGAACAGTTGTTACAACCAATTTAGCATATCTTTACTTCTGGTAGAGCCCTTTCTTCTCGCCAGGTGAAATTCTCTTATTCCATGATCACTAATAAGGATGTAAGAGCAAAATGCTTGGCAAAGCCTTTAAACTGTGGACCCGCTCCATTGCAACACTTTCTCCCTCAGGGTACCACATCCTGCTGAGGCCCAGGATTTGAAAATCAAAGTTTAGTGACAAGCGCTGATGCGCTGTGCGGTCACTATTCCAAGTTCTGTGAAGAGTCCCGATCTGCTTATCTGTGCCCTGTTACTGCATCTATTTCTAAAATAAACCCTGAAACCCTGAAACTTGGTTTTCTGAAGCTTAAACTGTGGTTTTTTTTTGCAAGTTTTTTTTTTTTTTGTGAAAAAAGAATTAATTGATAAAACTGTGAGGGAAGCATTCTCAAGGAAAGAAATTGTTAAACTCTGTGCTTGTCTCCTGGAGACACTGGGGTGATTAGCATAAGAACTGTGAAGAATTTGACCCAGGGAAAAGCTACAGGCTTCTAGTTGATTTTGTTGATTTCTGTACAAATTTTCCAAATTAATACTGCTGGTAGAGAGCTTGTTGACTGGCAGAGGTGGGCACAGAAAAACTTGAATTAATACAGATTTTGCTGATCAAATGAAAAGAAGAAAAATAAGAATTTTACTGAAGTTAGAATAACAATTGACAAATTTCCATTTAATGTGAATGGGAAAATCAGCATAAATTTACATGCCTCATCTAATCAGTAAAAAACATATAAATGAGACTCCAAAGTATAAACAGGAATATTAAGAGCCAACAAACAAGCAGACTCACCTTCACTTAAAGTGTCCCTGATACTTGTGAAGTCCCCTTTTTTCCCCATCGTGTGCGTATGTATGTGGTTTTATGAATGTGTAAGGTGTTATATAAGTGTGTGGATGTGTGTGTACATGTGTGCACCTGCTTGAGGGGAGGGCCTTGGTCTATATAAGATGCTTCCTCAATTGGTCTCAACCTTCATCAGTCTCTCTCTGAACCTGAACTAATCAAATTCAACTAGGACTGGGGGCCAGTGAGTTTCAGAGATCCTACTGTCTCTGCCTTCCCCCAAGATGCTAAGTTTGGGCTTTTATTTGGATTCTGGGGATTTGAAGTCATGTCCTCAAGCTTGCATGGCATATACACTCCCAACTGAGCTATCTTACAACCTTCCCCCCTTCTCTTTGTGGGGAGAGGATGTGTCCTAGGAAGTGAGAAAGCAAAAATACAAAATATCTACAATTTTGTAATCTTATCTACAATGAGGATGGCCATTCTTCTATTTGCTGAAACTTTTTCTTCTAACGGCACCAGACAGTCAAGTCAAGATGGAGTTGTGATGGGTTACATTATAGTAATACAATATCCCCAGTGAAAAGCAACTTACAGGAGAATTCCTGTAACTTCACTCACCACTCCAGGTCACAGCCCATCATTCTGGAGAAGTCAGGTGAACCTGAAGCAGTTCACATCCATAGTCAAGAGCAGAGGGAGATGAATTAATGTAAACCTCCCGTGTGCAGCTAGCTTTCCCTTATACAGCACTGTGTACAATGGGTGGGCTTTCCCACCTTAATTAGTGTAATCAAGACAATCTTTCAGAAACATGGACATAGGACAATGTAATTTAGACAGGCCCTCTTTGAGAGTCTCTTCAGCAGAGATCCTAGATTGTGTTAGGTTGACAGTTGTTATGGTTACATTTCATTGCTCAAGAGACTGAGGCATCAAGCAGAATTGTCTCGCTCCATTTTTATTTTATTTTGTGTGTGTGTGTGTGTGTGTGTGTGTGTGTGTCCACAGAGGTCAGTAGGCTGGGTCTGAGAATCACCCCACAAAGACCATGGAGACCACGTATGCAAAGAGCAAGAGCACTTTTATTCTGCAGAGCAAAACTGCACGCAGGGGTCAAACACTTTACAAAATGGAGATCACCAGATGTAGCCGTGTGGGCTTTTTAAAGGAAATAGGCAGTGACTAGGGGAGCTCTCTGACTGGTCAGGACCTGAGTCCTGGAGTGGCTCATCATATCTCACAGGGACACAAGGGGCTTCTGGGAAAGCGAGGATTTTACTGGGAAGCAGAGAGCCAAGGTCAGCACTAGGGGGTGCTGATCCTCACATCCCCCCTTTGAGTTGTTCCGAGTCAAATCCTTGACTCTATCTATAGATATGGTTATATTGGGATCTAATAACCATCAAGTTTATGTGTCTAATTAAGACATTAATGATACAAGGACCCACAGTAATTAGTGAAACAGAAAGATCAAAGGCGCTACATTGGCTGACATTAGAGTTACTATCTAGGGGGAGCCTAAAAATGAGAAAGGGGACCAGTCACTTATCTCAGGTCACCCCCTTTTTGCAATTTTTTTAAAGCTATACAATCATTTATTTTGTATAAGGCAGATCAAGTGTCCTAGCATTTTGTCAGCTAAAGAATCTGGTTCTCTTTGGCCTTAACAGGTAACTTTTGGTATGCCAACAGACTTTATAGGTAACCACTCTATTCCCTATGCCATGGAATTTTCCTTTGACCAAAACAATCCAGCCCACTGGGGATGTGGGATGATGTGAGCTCTGGCTGGATTAGGGTGTCGTACTCAGAGAGTCCAGGAATGTCATGGAGCATTAGTCAGGTGTATCTGGACAGCCGTCTCAGCTGAAGGAGCAGGAAGCAATCACATTGGCTGGACTGGCCCTCAGCAGACCCAGGGCTCACAGTGTAATCTGCAGCTGATTCCTGGATGGCATCTGTTAAGACAATAAAGACTAGAGGGAAGAGATGAAGTACACTGTAGCTGACATCTGGAACTTTTAGTGCTGAAATCCACACTGTGGGAAAAGCAGCTGGCAGATGTCTGTTAAATAGCTGTTTAGACTCATGCCCTCAAGTACTCTCAAAAAGTGTGGCTTTTGGGTTAAAGCATGAGCATTTTCTTTTTCTCTAACCAGAAAGAAAGCCAGATACATAAACTGGATGGAGATAATTTTGCCAATGATAAGCACCTCAAGTCTTTATTTAGACAACAACAGAAGGAAATTTAAAATCCTGAGCCTGTGACTCCTAATAGCGGAATCAGCTTATCAGAATTCTCTAAGAACATGTAGCCAGGATTTCAATGTTATAACTCTAAGCATTTGAAGTCTTTAAATTACTCTCTTATATCCATTCATATAAAATCACCTTTTCAGAACACTGATTTAGACACTCAAGTCTTAAATCGCTTTCTTAAACCTGTATATTTTAACCTCAAAACATTAACCATTTACCCTAGAGAGACAGGAGTACTTATTACTGAGAGCAGTCATTACAAGGCAAGTGGTTTTTTCAAATAAAGGAACAAAAAAAGTTACATCTGAAAACTGCTTATCCTTTAATATGGAGCCTGTTAGCAAGACAGACCTGTCTGCCTTTTTTAGAGAGTGGCTCTAGTAGCTGGACAAATCTGTTTACCTTTCTTAGAAGGGGTGCTAGTAGCTCTATCAGCTGCAGCCTTGGAGGGAGGAGAAGGTTGTCTGCTGCTGTTAAACTAACATGACTACAGTTAGCCATCAAAGTCATCAGAGGTCTGGGAATATTAAATTATAGCAGAAAGTATAATTTAATTAGCCTGTGCCAATTAAAATGACAGAGACTTACCCATACCTAAACAGGTAACCTGGGTTTTCGTGTTCTCCGTGATTTTATGGGGAACAAAGTTTCCAAGGCAATGTCAGTCTTTAGATGCTAGGCAGGAAGGTACCTTTTTGTGGAAAAGGACTCAGAGGGAACTGGCCTCTGCTCTGTTGAGCCAGAGCAGGGTGATCCACTCTCCAGTGTCCTGTTTTATCCACAGCTTAGACAGGTGAAGCATTGGGGCAGTTCTGCCCAGTGGTTGGCATTACCACAATACAGGTGACGTTGTTCAGTCCCCATCTATGCTTTCTGGAGATTTTAGGGTCATTGTTAGGATTTGTGTATCTCTGTCATGGTAAACTTTGTAAAAGCTGTATTTAGCAAATCTCTGAAGGCCTTGAGGACCAGCATTTATTAATCTTAGTATCTGAGGTGAGCAAACTGTTTTTCCAGGCATCTACCATATATAGGCAGAGACATATTTTAAGCCAGTGGTTTTGGGCTTTTACAAAGGGCTTGGATTACCTCTCTGGCTCTGCTCTCTTCAGCATACAACACAGCTTGTCCTCTGGGTTTTGACCGGTTTAACTCTATTGCTGTTGATGTTCTTGGTAGTTATCCCAGGATACTGGCATATTTAGAACTGCTTGGGGTCCGCTATTGCAACTGGGCTGTACTTTTACCAATCAGAGTGTCAAGCCTAAGTTGCTTTTTTTTTTAATGATCTCTCCATGTCTTTTAAACCAGAGCCACCTGGGTTCACTCTTACGTTACCAGAACATGGTAACAACCTCAGCCAGCTTCTGTAAAACAGCTTCTTACAGAAGGCAGCTTCTGTAGAGGCAACTAAAACTGTCAGATTTTTTTATCCAAACCCCAGCTGTTTTCCATGATCCCTTTATATCTTTAAAATACCATCTGAGTGACTGTTACACTGGAAAGTTTGGCTGCCAGCACAAGGTACATTCCTGTATATGAATGCATGGAAGTGTAACTTTAATGCCTTATGAAACATTGTTTTAAAAAAAAGCTTATGTTTATAATCCTTGTCTTAAGGGCAGAAAAACAGCGCACAAAAGTCCGTTTTAATCTAAAATATCTCTGAGACCTGTTTTCTCTTTGATTGGTAACATGTCACCACTTGAAGATGGCGGTGAAGTCACACGACATCTGTCCTCCTTTAGCCTGGTAAAGAAGGTCCCGACCATGTAGCTCTTTTCCAAGGAAGAAAGCAGCCAAGATACCACATGTCAGCAAGTTCCATGTTGTTCACAACCCTAAATGGAGTCATGTTGTGGGGTTCCCTTAAGGTTACCATCAATCTCATGTTACAAGCTTTAAGTTAATGTTTTTTTCTTCATAGGTTTTACAGATTTCTAACCATATCCAATATACTGTTAATTTTTATATCCAAAGGGCATTTGAATCCGTGTTAAACTGGGCCCAGAGATAATTCTGAGCCTTGCCAAAACAGCCGCAGCAGCCACGGTAGCTGATGACGGATACAGCGAATATAATTTTTATACCCAAATGAGCATAGAACAGTGAGCTCATATATTCACACACAGGCAAACCTTTCTACAAAACAGGCACAAAAGACTTTTTGAACACAAGCAACAGCAACAAAACCAAGACATAGAGACAGAAACCAGGCCTGGAAAAACAGACCAGAGAAACATCGGGAGTTCTCCAGAGATGGCTTGCTGCCCTGTTCTTATCTGCATTAGGTGGGGTGAGGGTCGCCCCGTGGCTCTGGCTGTCACACCAGCTGCATCAATGGCAGCAACGACAGTTCTGGACCTGCTCCAGCACGCCCTGTCCTCCTCTCCTGATTCAGGCAGTGTGGTTGGGGCATGGGTTGGAGCACGAGGGAGGGCCCCTTCCCTCTTTTGCCCCCTTCCCTCCTGCCCAATGTAGTGGTCAGGGACATACCTTTAACTGCAACCCCAGAGGGAAGTTCAGACCTTGAACTTTTGGGGCTCCAGGTATAGGAGCAAACGGTGCTTTTTCATCTTATTGCAGTTTTCGGCCACCTTGGCCCATGACGCCACCCTCTCTGCTTGTTCCAGGTGTGCACGTGTACTCTCCCCCACCCCAACTCCCCAACAGGGCCTGTCACCTGCAGCCCTGGCTCTGGTGCCTGGCGGTGGCTTGTAAAATGATTTTAGACAAGTCCAAAGGAATAGAAGAAGACTTTCCTATAGTCTTAGGACAGGGAGAGTAGCAGAAAATGTACCCGTATGGAGAGTGGAAGAGAAACCAAAAACGTGACTTCAGCCTACCCTGTTTCTGGCTCCTGTACTAGCCTTTAGTCACCAAAACCAAATCCAGAGAGAGCCAACTGGCTCACAGAGCATCCTCTGGCACCTCTGGTGCAGGGGCCACTAGCATGTCTGCCTGGTCACCCTGGGCCTCCAAATCCGTGTTCAAACACACAAAACAGACCAGAACAGACAAAAAGACTGACGGAGACAGAGCAGAGATGCCAAGAAGAAAACTTACCTCTGAGTAGAGAAGTGCCCAATGAGGTGGTCGGGGGACTGGTGGGGGAACCCCGGTGGAGCTCCCATATGTTGGGTCTGAGAATCATCCCACAAGGACCACGGAAACCGTGTATGCAAAAAGCAAGAGCACTTTTATTCTGCAGAGCAAACCTGCATGCAGGGGTCAAACACTTTACAAAATGGTGACCACCAGATGTAGCCGTGTGGGCTTTTTAAAGGAAATAGGCAGTGACTAGGGGAGCTCTGATTGTTCAGGACACGAATACTGGATCAGCTCATCATATCTTGAAGGGTCACAAGAGGCTTCTGGGAAGAAGAGAACAGAGGTCCGTGCCATCGCCACTAGGGGGCGCTGGTCTCACAAGGAAGTGGGCATTAAGTCATATAGAGCTAAAACAGTAGATGCGTGGAACTGAACTCAGCTCCTCTGGAACAGCAGCAAGCTCCCTTAACCCTTGAGTCATCTTCCAGCCCTCACTTCTAAAAAGTGCATTTGTTTGTAACTCTTGAATCACTGTTTGCAAACTATATCAAACTTCCCTGTTTTGTTCTTTCAAGTCTACCCTGTTGACTTGATTGAAAATTCACGCATTTCTAGATGTGGACCAAGCACAGAGACAATGAAATAAACTACTTAATGTCTTGGGGATCATGATTCGGGATTCTAAATCGGTTTTGCTCTGCTGAGGCACAATTACTGAGAGTTGCCAAAAAAAAAAAAAAAAAAAGTTTGTTAGTCTATTATTTTGTTTACTTGGTGAAAAATAGGAAATAATAGTCTACCTGCAGATCCAAATGTCTGATGTATAAGACTCTAAATGTTTTATTTTGTTGAAAGCAATTATTATGCCGGAAAATCTATATAGTATATGTGGCTGAAGAGATGACCCAGTGATTAGAAACGTGTCCTGCTCTCAAAGAGGACCCAAGTTCTGTTTCTAAGCACCCATGTTGGATGCTTCACAAATGTGAGAAATACAGCTCTATGGGGATCCAATATTCTTTTTTGGAACCTGCAAATACTGTATTCAAGTGGCGCGCGCGCACACACACACACACACAGAGCCTATCAGAGACCTAGCATAGTGCTTGACATGAAAGACAGCATAAAATCCTTCTTTCTAATTTGTACTCCACCGCCAGAGTTAAATTGGTAAAGCAGGTACATGAGTCTCAAATATTCCATCCCAAGGCAGATTTTTACCAGTCGTAAAAAGAATAAAACAAACAAACAACCTAAGTGGGGTGGACATTCTTCTCAAGGGGTCCCAAGTTGTCAAATAGTATTTGTAAAATGCTCCCATCTTGCATTCTGGCTGAGAACGACCTTGCGGTGGCAGGCAACACCAAGGTTATGTACAGAGGAACATTGCTCTCAAAGCAGGCTATTTAGGTTTAGGGCTCTTCGTTATTTATTTTCCCTTAGTCACTAAGAGAGAATGAAGCCACATGGCTTCTTTCTACTTTCCAAGCAAGACCAGCCTGCATAGCCATAAATTCTCTCCCTATTTATAATAAACAATCTAGATGACCAAGTGCATACTGTTAAAAGCTGTTTCAGAATATCTTTGGCTGCTACAAAACTCAATCACGGTTGGAGACTATTTACTAAGAGGTCTGACCAAGGCCAGCTTTTATGGGCTCTGAGAACCGTAATCCTCTAAAGGATGCTATGATTGATTTTTTGAAAAGCAAGCCCTCTAAATAGACATTGCTTCTTACTTGAGTCCTTTGGAGTTTTCTTACCATTCTATTGTTATTTTTTATAAAGTCTCAAAAGTTTCAATGCCTCACCCTCTCTCTCTCTCTCTTTCTCTCTATCTCTCTCTCTCTTTCTTTCTTTCTTTCTTTCTTTCTTTCTTTCTTTCTTTCTTTCTTTCTTCCTTTCTTTCTTTCTTTCTTTCTTTCTTTCTTTCTTTCTTTTTCTTTCTTTCTTTCTTTCTTTCTTTCTTTCTTCTTTCTGCTCTACAGAACAGAGATGCTTAGTAATGCTCACCTTATTTGTTTTGCATTAGAATACGTGATATTTATCTTGGAAGGGAAGTGAAGGGGAATATATTGTATGAAAATATATTCAGGATATACTGTATAGAATATCTGTTTTCAATAAAAATAATAATAAAATCAGGTTTCTACAGTTCTATCAATTCTTTTTCCTGGATGCATCTTTCAAATCTTAGTGACTTCTATAAATTTCTTGCTCATTTACTTTGAGGGTTGACGGCTAAATGGAGCCCTGAGTAACTTGGGAAGATGTGGCTCCAATTTTAGACTGCATTTTTCTCCCTATTTTACCACTGAGCTGAAGAAACAGCCATAATTTGGAGCAATCTGGTCATGATGGAAGAAGAACAAGCTACACATTCAGGAGCCCCAGTGCTGAATTCCATCCCATTCAAGCCTGGACCCAGGAAGTCAAAGGTGCTAATACCAGAGCAGATGGATGAGAAGACCAAGGTTCCAATCTGATAGTAGTAGAGAGAGAGAATTATCCCTTCCTTTACCCCTTGCTTCTAATTTTTATTACAATTATTTATTCATCCCCCCATTTGTTTATTTTTATCTTTGTGTATATGTACATGTAGAGGTCAGAGGACAACTTTTAGGAATCTTCTGTCTTCTCCTACCGTGTAGGTCCTGAGGACTGAATGCAAGGCTTCAGGTCCAGCAGCAAGTACCTTACCCACAAAGCCATCTTACTGACTCTACCCATTGCTTCTATCTGGTCTGAAGCGACTAAATGAGGTCCACCTACAAGGGGATAGCAGTTTCTCTCATTAATCCACGGTTAGAATGCTAATCACATCCAGGAACTTCTTCAAAGGGCACCCAGAATAACACTCAATCAAATCCCTGCACTCCCCTCTTGTCCTGTGATATAAAAACCAAATCTTTACAGGTGTGGCTAACACTGCGCCTTATCACTGTGTGCCTATGGGCCATGATCAAAGCCAGTACAGCAAAGAAGCAACCAAGGACAGAAGGGTGGACAAAATCATGGGTAAATATAGTGCTTCTTTTAGTTCCTAACTTTCTGTTTTCTCATAGAATTTGTTACTTCAATTTACTTGGAAGTTTTATCTTTTATTCCTTTCCTAGGTTTCCTCACCCTACCTTTGAACATGGTGCTGCCCAGTGAAGTGCGCTGTAAGCCAGGGACTGTCACTGACTGTCGGTGACCTTGGATCATCGGCTTTTTATGTTCTTGTAGAACAGGAGGTCTTGAGGATGTGCAGTTACGTCCTTCTATAGGCGCCTAAAGGGTCATAGTTAAATTCAGTATGGATTAATTTCTTCTCGCTATTTCCCTCACTTCAGACATGTAGAATTTAAAGACGGCTGTATCAATATCTTGCATCCCAGGAGCCAAAATGAACCAATTCCCTTAACCAGGTGTCTATCTCAAGTGTTTCATCATGGTGGAGAAGAGCTGAGAGACATCACTGTTAGCTATGAGGGTGATTGTCCTTTACCGTCAATAGTTGTTAACCTATCGGTTTTGCAATCAACAACACTGACTTATCATGAGTTTAGCACGTGCGGCTTGGTTCCCAGGATATAGTCCTTTGATGCAGTTCATTGAAAGAACAATCTGCAGATCAACCTCCTTAACCTAGCCATCCCGAACCCTGGGGATCATTTCTTTCGTGGGAGAAGACTGCTCAAATCTCCCCTCTGCTACTAAGTCATTGTTGACTTTTATAAGCATGACATTTGCTTTCGAACAGACAGAAATTATTAAACAAATATTTTATTTCAGAATGAATTAATTATTATTCTTTATTAAATAATTGTAGCGATGGGTGGGAAATTCAAGATCTCACAACAAGGTAAGCAGATAGGAGGAAGCATGACTAGATGACAAAAATATCAAAGCAGGCTGGCAGACCTCAGGAAAACATGAAGGGGGATTTATCTCAGCTATTTTTTCTTTAGTATGTGCAATTCAGTTTTGCTTTGGGGAATTATGCATTCCAAAAGCAATAGCAACCAGGAAAACTTCCTGGTTCTGCACTGGTGCTGCACAATAAAACAGTGATTAGCCACATGCAGTGCTGAGCACAAGAATGTGGTGTGTATGAATGAGGAAGTGAATTTTAGATTTACATTTTAATTGATTTAAGAAAGATTATTTAGCCATATGGGACTGCCAGCTACCATGTTAATCAATGGACTCTTCAAGTTTTCTTTCCATGATCTTTTTCTAGAATTTGAGTTTAGGTAGGAACACGTACATGTGACTTGAAGTACGGTTCCGTGGTTCTGCCGTTTCTATATTGCATTTCTCTGGTTACAATATGCCATCACCTCCTACTGCTTCCTCCAGACAATCGTGCAATAAGTAAATAGCTACCAGTGACCTATTCAGAAAGTCCTTTCCGGTGTTTATACATTAAAGGTACTCTCTACTTTTTCCTCTAGCATGTTTAGAGATCAGGTCCACGCTGTGGTCCTTGATCCATTGGCAGTTGAGTTTTGTGCAGGGTGAGAGACAAAGATCTGATTTCATTTTTCTGTGTGTGGGAATCCAAGTTTTCCAGCAGGGTTTGTTGAAGATGCTGTGTTTGCTTCAGTGTGTATTTCTGGTATCTTTGTCAAAGACCAGATGGCAGTGGTTGAGTGGGGTTACATCTGGTTCCTCTATTCTGTTATATTGATTTATATGTCTGGTTTGCATTTGTACCATATTGTTTTTATTACTGGTACTCTGTAGTGTAATTTGAAATCAGGCATAGTGATAACTCCAGCAATGTTCCCTCAAGAGGATAATGCAATTCTAAACATATCTGCACCAAATACAGGTGCACTCAATTTCATAAAACAAATACTGTTATATGTAAAGTTATAAATTAACCCCAATACAGTGATAGTAGGTGACTTCAAAGTCAAACACTCAACAAGCGACATGTCTAGCAAAAACAGAAATGCTGGAGTTAAATGACATCATAAATCAAACTGCAGACGTCTGTAGAACACTCCACCCAAACAGTGCGGAATATACATTCTACTTAGCAGGCCATGAAACTTTCTCTAAAGCAGATAAAAAAATAAGGCACGAAAATTCTTACCAAATACAGGAAAATTGAAATAGCTTCTTGTATTCTATAATAACCCAGTGGAATAAAGATACAAATCAAGACTGTGTAGAAATTACTTCTGGATAGGTTATTGGTCCACGATTCCCCAGAAGCATCTAAAACAAAAGAAGTAACTCCTATTGATCTTGACTGCCCACTGCAACTAGACCATCAGATACTATGGCTGAAAAGGCATATACTTCAGTTGTAGTAAACAGAGAAATCAATCAGACTGATCAGAAAGCTTTCCTTGCTGGCTACCTTTCACAGTTCTGGGAGATGTTGTGCAGGCTGCTGAGAAAATAATACAAATGCTCTTATACAGCTGTGAAGTCTGAGGGCTACAATGCCAACCTGCCTCATAAGATTTACCCACCAGGGCAATAGTGGCAGGACTGTTATAGGGGTAACCAACCTGCCTTCCTGATGTAGTTGTTCTGTAGGAGGGAATCACAATTAGAACAAGAGGTCACTACTTGCTTTTTTATTTCATTTCATTTCATTTTTATTTACTGAACAAGCACGCCAAGTTTATTATGAAGTCAACAAAGGTCTCCTTGCCGCCAGGAGGAGAACTCGGAAATCTGTTGCTCGATATTTGCAGTTTAAAGACACATTTTAAAATGAATTGACTCCTAAACTGATTTTTTAAATATATTTTCATTTAAATGATCTTGATTTTAGTATTTACACTTAGATATTGATTATTTTATGTATGGTTTGAGCTGGGGTATAATTTCATATTTTTACCATGTGCCATAAAAATCAAATAATAACTATCAGCTAAGCGATCATTTACATGGCACAAATACACTTTTTTATGTCTTCTTTTCCATATTTCCCATCACTGTGTGCCCAGAATGGAAAGAGTCAGAGTCAGACTCATCCAAAAATCAATAGTAAAAGAGGAAAATTTGGTGCCTAAATATCAATATACCACTAACATATTATTCGTGCAAATTAAAACAAGGAGAATGACTGAAATGAGTGAAAAATGAGGGTGTTTACTTGCTACAGATTAAGAAACAGTGGGCGCTCTCCAAAGAACATCACACTTAACATTCCGCTTCCTCTGGGCTTTGGGAATGATGTTTAATTGCAAGTGGTGACCTTGATAGGACACCCCTTGTAAGTGTTAAAATTTAAACAAGAGGCTTCCCTGGTTTTACTTAACGTGTCCCTAGGGGTTAGTGCATTAAATCCAGACACAAATTTATAAATTAAGAACAAAATCAGACAGCTTTGGGCTAACAGGTTCCCAAATAATCTATTCCACAGGTTACAGCCAGGTTTGAAGTTCAAATTATTTCATGTTCAAATTTTTATTTACTCTTGTATTTGATAGTATCTCATCTTTAAATTATTTTATAAGTAATGCATAGAAATAAAATATTTTCATCTACCTGTATTTGTTGTTGGCCTGGCCTTGAGAGAAGTACTGACTTAAATACTCTAAACTTTTAACAGAAATTACACTTTTTATCTTAATATGAGCCCCTGACATTCTACACAGCTCACTGAGTCTGTCCTGTGTGTGAAGGGGTGACTAACATGTCGGTCAATCATTTGTTCCATAGGGAATCATTGTATGTCCAAACATGCTTAAATTCCTATCAAAAGCCAACTCTTTACATCTTGATGTGGTGGTACATGCTATTACCACACAACTCAATAGTTCAAGATCCTCGATCGCAAAAGAACAAAGCTGGGCTGGGATGAAGGCTCATGGATAAAGTGCCTCTTGGGCAAGGATGAGGACCTGAGTTGGAATCCCCAGCACTCACATAACAACAAGTATAATGGTGCATACCTGTAACCCCAGCGCTGTGTGCAGAGCTAGGGAGACAGGCAGCTCCCTGGGGCTTGTCAGCCAGCCACTCAGGCCCAAATGACAATCTTTATGTTGAGTGAGAGACCTCCTTCAGAAACAAGATGGAGAATGATAAAGGAATATATCCAGAGTTGACGCATTCAGAGGTGAACACATAGAAGGAGGAATGAAGGGACAAGGAGGCGGGGGGAGAGAGAAAGAGAATAAAAACAAGAGCAAAGATCACTGATGAGGAAATTTATTTTTAATGTTGTTTATGTAACTTTAAAACAATTTTTTTGTACATTGTTGGGGAAGGCATGCCTAAGCCTTGGCAGTCTGCCTTATCTGCAGGTGTTGGCTTGAGGTAAATCTGTGATTCAGATGTTTGCTTCCTCATGACCTGCACCTGCTCACAGCTCTCAGGCAGAGCTATTGTGGTGAAGAGCAAAGTTGCTGTGGAGGAATTCTTGTACTCCCTCTTCCATAGTCTCAGGCAACAAGGAGAGAACACTTCACTTAGGCTTTGTGTTCCCCCGCCCTAAAGGTTACATAGTTCAGCTGCTAAAGGATTGTGGGATGAAACTAAGCTATGGATTTCCTTCATTACGCAAATAGGTCTTTGGATGAGGGGGCAGAGTTTTTGTATCAATAAGACACCTGAGGAGCTTCTGTATCAATAAACTCCTGAGATCAGACAACCAGGGTTCCAGGATGGCAATTGCCATGACATGCAGTTCTCTCTGCTAAGGTCTGGCAGATTTGTTTCTATGAAAATGTCTCCTTGTCTTTCTTGTGGAGCTACACAGTAGCAATTGGCTACAGGTCATACTTTTTTACTCTGGCTGTAAATTGGTAGACACCATCTCTTTGCCTTCCTGATAGACAGTGTCTGCATCTCTGATACCTTATCTGAAAGACTGACAATCGCTTGCTTCTCTTGCTGTCTAGCTCTCCCCTGAGCAGGTGAATGGAGTAAAGAAGGAGTTAATGAGCAGCAGAAATTCTGACGTTACATGCAGGGGAAAGTGTTTCTGAGATACCATGGCTGCTTTAATTATGTGGCACATGCTTCTAGAAAGAGTAATGGAAATAGTAGAGAAAGAAAGGAAGGAAGCTTGTAGAAATGGCCTGGGAACCCACAGTGGCAGGTGACCCAGCCATTGTCCTTTGCCTATTACCAGTCTCTATGTTCATACTCTTATCTCCGGACAACTGTGGACAACTGGGGTAAGATGCAAGGAGACTCCACCATCGCGCGATGACATCCTGTTTCTACAGTGAAGGAAGTCTGCAGAAGTCTTTGTACATTTGTACTAGCCTTTTCCTTTTGCTTCCTTCCTTCTTTCTTTCTCTTTTTTCTTTAAATACATATTTTGGCATTTGGAGCTAGGATCTTCTACAGCCAAGACTGGCCTTAAACTCCTGATCCTCCTGCCTCCAACCCTTGGGTGCTGGGGTTATATAGGCATGTGTCAGCTCGCCAGGCCTGTACACTGGATCCTTGATTCATCTTCTATGGTTGACCTTACTGAGGATCTCAAGAAAACGTCGAAGCTAAGCTCAGTGTAAGAGAAGGCCACACACAGCTTCTGCCCTTCAAATCTCAGGCTTATCTGAGTGACTTTGTGTTGCAGTTTCCTGTGGCTTCCTCTGCTGTAAAAGAGACACGTGCAAAACTTATCAGACCAGCAACACAGAGTGGCTGAGGTAACCTCTAAGGGAGAGTGTGGAGGGTCTGGGAAGGGGCCACAAGGAACCCAAGGGCTGCAGCCAGCTGCCTGTTTCTAGTACGCTGTTCTATGAAGTCCTTTTATACCTTCAATGACTTCTCACTGTGTTTTTAGCCAAGATGGAAAGTTTCTCCATTTCCCAAGACATGCCTGCGATCAATGTGTTCAGAAGAATACTTTAGAAACACTGTGTAACTAGTTCAAAAGCACAGCAAAGGCTACAGATACAGCCTTTTATCTGACAGAGATGAATGGTATATTTGGGTGCAAGAAGAATTTTCTGTTTTTGATGGAATCAGAGATTTATGCAAATAGGAATATGGTTGCTAGTCCTCTTGAGAAACAGATAAATGCAGAGCTGAGTCTTATCAGATGAAGGTGAATAATCACTTGATTTTCTCTGGTTTAGGATCTTCAATAGAAAAACAGCTAAAGAACACACACAGAGAAAAATCCACTGGCTAAGGAAACTCAGAGAGAACTCCTGGGAAGCGTGCTGTGAGCAACTATTTTAAGCATCTGACAAGGTGATGTAAGATATTGTAATAATTTTTTGCAAATGTAAAATTTTCTCTTTTATGAGTGCACACTTTGTGTGTGTATATGTGTGTGTGTGTCTGTGTGTGTGTGTGTCTGTGTCTGTGTGTGAACATGCCTAAGGAGGCCAGAAGAGGGCACCAGGCCCCCGATGCAGGGGTTACAGGAGGTTGGGCACCTCCCTCTATCCCCTTACCTGGGTGCTAGGCATTTAACTGTGGTCTTCTTCAATGTCTCTTAACTGCTGAGTAATTTCTCCAGCCCCACAATTCCAATTAACAGGGTTAAGTAAAATGTCTGCCGTTCTGAATTTGAATCTGCCGTATCCTGGTTTTGATGATTTAATACAGATAGAAAAGGATATGAGCACACATATGCACACACATGTACACATGCACACATGCACACACACACACTTGGCAGTTTGGCATCCAGAAAGGAACAAGTGAGTAGAGGATGCAGGGCTTTGCTTAGGAAAAGTTATTTTGTTCTGGCTTATAGTTCAAAATATAGGAGCTGGGGAGATAGCTCAGTTGACAAAGAGCTCGCCTTACAAGCAGGAGGACCAGAGTTCGTGCCCCAACACCCACACAAAAGACACACATGGTGATGTACTCCAGGGCTGGGGACGTGGGGACAGGAGAGTCCCTGGTGCTTCTGGTGCATGCATACACACTTGCAAACACAAAATATCACTGTGCTATAGCTTTTATATTACACAGAGAGAGAGAGAGATGGGGGGAGGTGGGGGAGGTGGAGGTATGCACACATATGAACTCGTGATCCTCCTGCCTCCTAGTTCTAGGATTACAGGCATGTGTTGCCATACCAGGCTTACACATTTGAACTTGATCCATCTTTTGTGGTTGACTTTTCTGAGTGACTGGCATATATATCTCCATACATATGATGTCTATCCCTAGACATGATGACACACACACACACACACACACGCACACACACACGCACACACACACTTTCTCTTTGCTGTCTGAATGTCGCTAAGACTCCATTTCTTGTCTGTTAAATGGACTGTATTATTATTACAGCCCTTTGTATGGGAGCATAGAGAAGTAAGTAAACCCACCCACTTCAGAAAAGCAGCTGGTGTGTTGCTTATGTTTTTATCCTCCCCCGTGTCTTGCTATGGAAATTCAGATTGAGATTTTGGGGGGGGGCAGGAAAAAGGTGAGAAAACACTCACTCCTCCTGAAAGAGACACTATTTTAACTAAAATAGATAAAACAGGGAATATTCCAGAATAATATGGAAGCCGTGACGGAAGAACTTGCCACTATCAAGAACTAAGACTCCCAGGGTAGATTTGGATGAACGATGCTAATGTATTCCTGTCTGCTGGGGTGTCTATAAATAGTGCTTGCCAGGCACAGGGCGCATCCTTCATGATTAGTCTCTCCCCCTTGACTTGCTTCATCAGTTGATGCTCTCAGACTCTTGACAGTCCCTGGAGCTGATTAGGAGGGATGAGCAGCCCCTTCAGGCTGACATAAGACTGTCAGCAAGAAGAGGCAGACTCTCTTCAGGCCCCCAAGTGATCCCTGGAGCAAAGAGGTACTCCTTACGAGGGCACATAGAGACCTCCAATTTCCCAGGGTGCAGCGGAGTCACAGTTGCTACTGGAAGCCTGAAATGGAGACTTTGGGGAAGAAAGACAGCCCTCCCATTCTGACTCTTTTTCTGTGTGCATGTAATCTAGATTCAAAGCTTCCACTTAGCCTTCCAGATTCTTCTAATGTACTTGACACTGCATAGCCCAAAGCAGCCTGTGGCATAGCTGTGGAAGGTGAGTAGTTATAGTTAATAACCTCTTAATAGACAGATTATGGGAAGGAGAGAAAGTTTGGTATCTCGAAACTCGATTCATCAACCAGCATCTAAATGGGTACAGGGATTTTACATGGGCAAACAAATACTTACACAGTCTGTTTAGTTATGAACACTGGTAGAGCATCAGTCTGAAGAAATGACAGCACAGGAAACAAAGCAGGAGAAAAGGTGGATTGGTGATGTGTCTATTACAGAACAGGAGAACTTCCCTCTCCACATTGAAGTCATTAGGTAGGAACTTGATGCTTCATCTGGCACATTGAAGTGTTTTTATGCTAGGAGCCCTTGAGTCTAAATTTCACGAAGAAAACAAACCTACTTTCCATTTCACTTTACTTAATATTGTTAATACAGGGAAGGAGAGATGATCAAACAAAGAAGAAAATGTAGATGCTGTAGCTTTGGGACTCCATATTTCTTAGAAAAATGTGGGGAAAACCAAAGAAGTTTCTGGTCTCAGATATTTACGTTCCTATTGTAGAACTTTCTAGAAGATCAAATCCAGACTGTGTGGGCCTGGCTTCTGCATGTGGAATTGAATTATTAATAAGAATTCACACTTCTAATGAGCACCTGCTGTCTTCTTTGGGTCAGTACATTTTTATCAGTTTAGGAAGAACATTAATCATATATGACAAACTGCTATCACGTTTGATGCATTGGTTTTTAAAAAGTTATTCTGAGATAATTTTAGACTTCTAGAACAGTAGAACATCCCCATACATCACACACCCAGCACACTCTCTTGTTAGCATCTTACATAACTAGAGTACATTTAGTGTAACCAGCAGACTAACATTCGAACGCCATTAATTATAACTTCTATTGGAGAGACATACCTTCCATAAATGAGAAACAGGAAAGCAGTTAGGAATTCCTAGCAGTTAGGAAATATGGTAGCAATGATTGGTCAGAGACAGTAAGATTCAATAAACTACAGCATGTAAGCTGTGGAGAAAGCAGTTGTGAAAATAGGAAGTTTGGTGTATTGTAGGAAGAAATGAGTTGGCTCATCAATCAATAAAAATGGCTCAGTATCTGGGTCTGTGCTGGGTCCCCTACATATATGTTATGGTTGTGTGGCTTCATGTTCTTATAGAACCCCTAAAAAGTTGGAGTGTGTGGAGGGGTCTCTGACCTTTTACCTGTCCTTGGGCCCTTTTCCTCCTGCTGCCTTGATGTAGGGAGCTGTGCCTGGCCTTGTTCCATCTTATTATGCCCTGTTTGTTTAGAAACTCTGGGGGCGTGCTCTCTTCTGAGGGTTGGGTAAGGGGGTGGATCTTGGGGATAGGAGAGGTGGGAAGAAGCTGGGAAGAGGGGAGACAGGGTAGGCTGGGGTCGGGATGTATTGTATGAGAGAAGAAAATGTAAATTAAAAAAGAATCAAACAGAAATAGAAAGATGGCTTAATAGCCACAGACTTGACCAACTGCATGGCATGCACTGTGCTGATAAGTTTGCAATGTCAGTGTGTCTATTTAACGTGGATAGATCTTCACTTGTCGTTATTTCTCAAACAATACAGTGCAATAACTAGATGTTAGGTATCATAGGTGACCTCAAAATGATTGAAAACACACAGGAGGAGTGTGTAGACACTATGCCAATACCTGCTCCTTTTATATAAGGAACTTTGGCAACCTTAACTATGGGGGTCTGAATAGGCTCTTAAGTCAACTCCTCATCAATACTAAAAGACAGCTATATATATATATATATATATATATATATATATATTTTGTTCTGTTTCCCCATTCCCTGGAACATATATTAATAAGATCTTTAGGCTCTGTGAAATGCTACTTTTCATGCTTTTTAATATATTGTTCATCACTATAATAAAATGCCCAAAGAAAGTTACTTTATGAAGGAAAGAGGTTTATTTGAGGTCATGATTAGGGAAGCATGAGCTCATGTCTGGTTATGGACTTCATGTTGACAGAGTCCCACGGCACTGCAGACCAGAACATAAGTTCCTTGTGTGTTTCTCTCAATCTCTCTCTCTCTCTCTCTCTCTCCTGGCCCCCTCTTTTTCCTTACAAAGTTAACAGGTTTCACCCATGGGAGATTCCACTTTGAAGCCTCATCTAATCCTAATTGTATTGCTTACCTTCAAGCTCCATACTTACAATACATTTCCCTATCTGTATACAGACAAAAATTGGCTTAAATTTGATCACAATGAGGCTCAGGAGATTGCTGAAATATCTGTCCATCAAAGGATCTAAAGAGATAGCTGGTGGCTGGAGCCCCTTGTATAAACTTGGGAGCTTCCCGAAGGCTGGTTGCCATAGAAACAGTGTGATTAGACCTTTTAAGCCCTTCACACCAGGCTGTGGGTTGATATAATCATTGGTGGATGGTGTTCTAATCAACAGTTCTATATAGTAAAGTCTCCATATACCCCCACAAGGATGGAGTTTCCAAAGTACTAAATATATGGAGCTGTTCACTGGGAGTGTGGTATCCCCAGAGGGAGTGGGAGCCATGCCTTTCTCCTGTGTATCTCTTCCACATGGCTGTTCCTGACATTGGACTTTACATATGACCCCAAAAGAGGAAAATGTAAGAAAGGGACTTCTCTGAGCTATTCAATCAAAGACTGAACCTAAAAACACAGTTGTAAAGATCTCTAGTTTGGTACCAAGGTTTACAGAAGGGTGGACAATCTAGGGATTATTCATCCAGTGTAAGGCTCATGGATGGTGTTTCCACAATGAAAGACTGATTAGCAAGAAAAGAACCTTGACGTGGAAGCCTTCAGAAACAGACTTCAAACCCAGGGAAAATTCTCCATCTTATGCTAAGCCAGAGGAAAGAAAGAGAAGCATGCATTGGGCTCAGAAGGGGACCTGGATTGGGAGATGAGTCAAACATTGACATTTTAAACCTCCTTCTCCTATTCTAGCAAGATGAGCTGGTGCTTTCTTTGCTTTAGATATTAGACTTCATATTTCTATCTGCACATAAAATTCAACACAGGGTAATAGAAGACGAAGCTGTGACAAGCCTCCACAGAACAATGCTGAAGAAAGTTCATGCATCCTGAGATGCATGTGAGAAATAGTGAGACATTTTAAAACAGGATGCTCAAGGCACCAGCAGTACACAGAAATCAATAAATTCAACTCCAAAACATTTCAGAGATACTTTTGAAGATGATGCCCAGCCTAAGAGGAGGCATTGGTTGCATATATTAAAACACACCCACAATAGTTACAGATTAGTGAGGAGTGCCCGGCCTTGTTTGTAGTTAGGGAAATGACAATTAAAATCACCATGGAATGCCACTGAGACACCCACCATAATATCTAAAATTAACAGTAACTAAACCTTCCAAGTATTGGTGAGGCTGTGGGACAGTGAAGATTTGTGAAACTCACAAATTTCTATTTGTTCTGTGGAAATCAGCTTGGCAGTGTTTAATGTGTATGTACTTGATCATTTACCAAACCCTCTGACAGACTGGCATGATGTGTCATGATGCCCTTTGAACGTGGAATGACTCCCGGCGGCTAGTTGTTTGAACACTTGGTTCCCAGCTGGTGGTGCTGTTTGGGGGAGACTGTGGAACCTGTAGGAGATGGGACCTGGCTTGGGAAGGCATGTCTCTAGGAAGAGCTTTGAGGTTTGATAGAACTGCCTCACGGCTTGCATATCCTCTGTTTCCTGACTGTGAGCTCACTGGGACCAGGTGTCTCCTGATTCTGCCACCCTGATTCCCCCACCATGACCGACTTCACCCTGTAGAAGACAAACCAAATAGACTCTCCCTGACATAAGTGACTTTCCATAGTAACGCAGAAGCAGTGACTACTCACACCTGTACTCACCAACACACATGCATAAAGATGCTCACAGGAGTTTTAGTGAAACATCACTCAAACTGAAAACAACTAAGTTCATAAACAGGGAAAGGAATCAACAAGTTGTAAAATGAAATTCTGTGCAACAACCCAAAAAAATTGGTATTTTATGCAATGTCTCCAATGCATCTTGCATTCATGTCAGGCAACACACCAAAAATATTATACAAGAATACAAGCATATGGACAGGCTAGAGGTTGATGTCCCCAGACTTTGTTGATTGAGTTCCACTTTATTTACCGAGACAGGGTGTCTTGTTGAACCCAGAGCTCATCGATTCTGCTGGTCTAGGTATTCAACTTGCCCTGAGGAGCCCTTGTCTCCTCTGAGCACTGGGATTACAGGTAGGCTGCCACACTTGTCAAGCTTTTACAAGGGTACGTGGGATAGAATTCAGGTCTTTATGCTTGTGCAGCAAACATGTTACCTATGGGGTCTTCCTGATCATGTGTGTGGGGGGGGTGTGTATATCACAAATAAGGCCAAAACTTTAGCAGTCTGAAATTAGTTGAAGTAAAATAAATCATGTACTTTGGGAGCACGAGCTAACGAAAGCCTCCCAAAAGGGAGGTATGGGTTGTCATCCAGTAAAACATGTGCTGAGAAAAACAGACTACATTACATGAAATCCACTTTATTCTGATGCACAAATAAGTGGTGCATAAAAGCCAAGTATGTTACATTTACCTAACACATTTTCAATGTTTTTTTTTTTTTGTACTGATACCATCAATGCACCATTGCATTGGGATGGATACCGTAAGCCAAAACTGGAAGCTCTGTGCCCCTCCACGTACCACATACGGGAGTGCAGATGTGTAACTTAATCAGGTTCTCCCTTCTAAAATCAGCATAAAATTATTTATCCAAGATACACTGTTTGAGGACTACCACAGCTCCCACGTAAAAAGGTTAAACATGATCACACCTGACACATGACAGCTGTAATAATGCTTCTGTTTCTGGTTGGTGACGTATCATAGGCTGACATATAATACTACTTCAATTGGGAATAATGTCTCCAACCTGATTTGTGTGATTTTTCATGGGAAGACAGGACACACATAAGTCTGCTCTTTACAGAGAAAGAATCCACAACAGACCAAAGTAGGACCATACCAAAATCTAACTTGAGGAGCTGGAATTTATTGGAGTTACTAACAAGAATAGGGGTGAAGATTCTTATAGAAGCAGGGAAGACCCAAAAACACCTGCATCACCTAAGAGACCCCCCCCCTCCAATATGGGCCCTGACTCATAAAAGCTGCAACCCTGAAGCTCCTTGTATGACTTGCAGACAGCTCAACAGGTTGGAGAGTCTCCTCTGGATGATTGGCTGCTCACCTTCTCCTTCCCAACCAAACGCTTGCTGCTTCCATACCTTGGACAGAGGCAAGGTTCCTGTTCAGATTCTGTAAGGAAGGAGGAAAGCACAAGACAAGGGACAAGCAAAAAGAACTAGAGCGGTGCTGTCTGGAGTTTAGTTAAAGAGATTTTGTTGGTTGCTATGAATCATGGGTCAGTTGGTTGGACTCTCTCTCTAGCTCCCTCCATCCATGGTGGGACTCATTCCCTCCCACCTGAAGTAACCCCATCACCAGCTACATGAAGGGCCCACGTGAGAGCAGAGGAAAGGAAACTGAAGGAGAGGCGTGGGTCTGTGATTGGTGCTGGGAATCAGGTTGGGACTGTAAGAGCCGGACAGGATGAAATAACTACCCCGGGACTCCCATGCAGAGATGGCCAAAAGGTCAGTTTATTGCAAGCGCTCAGGTGAATTTATTGGGGAAACAGGGACGGGAGGAATAGGTGATCAATCTTGCTAATCGCCACTGGCGTTTTCCAGGGGAGGCTGGGTCACCCGGGCTTGTGACGCAGGAGGGAGGGGCCTGTGTTGTTCTACCGCTCAGAGAGCAGAAGCCACTTAGTGCCCTCTGCCCGCCATGCCCATGCGAGGTTTTGACCTGTTTACATGATACCACATAGGCATTCAAGCAACTTTCTTGATTTTCCCTGTACAAACTGGGCTGCTTTGAACAAGTCCCTTTACACAGTGTTTCTCAGATTCTTAATGGAAACCTGTGGATAATCACAATCCTCGCATATTACACTGTACTGTCAATTTTATATGTCAATACAATGCTAACAATAAGTTATCATTATTCTCGATAGGTAGCAACATGGAATTTTCCGCAAGGGATGATCATAAAGGGAGCTAAGTGGTGCACAGAAACATATTTAAAATCTCACATGAAAACACTCATTTCTAAACTTGATTTCAATGTGATGGGAAATCAAATTAGCATTGACTAAACAAATAAGTAAAAGCCATTCGGGTTAAAGTTTGGGAGATTGTTGGGAAATATAAAAATAATAAGACTGAGAGACTCAACGACAGGAAATAAATGTTCCAGATGGAAAGTAGAAATCTCATCTTTAGACAGCTGCAGTTATTGACAATACATTTGAATGGATTCAAAAGCAGCACTGAAAATGTTTCTCAATGGAAGAAAGATGGGCTGGGCCTGGAGTGGATTGCCAAGTACTTTGAAAGTTACTGTCAAAACTCACATCTAGAATTAGTTGTGTCAAATACTCAGATTGTAATTAAAAGGAAATTATGCTCCATTCATTTAGACATCCAAAAAGCATTAAAAAGGCATTGAGACTTGTGCTAGGCAAGGCTAATTTTGAAGACATATGGAAGCAGTTGAGTTCTTAAGGGCACTGGAGTTTGCTGATCTTCAACTCAGTCAGATGATTTTCCAGATGCTAAGGCAAGAGGAGACGAGACGTTAGCAAGGAACTAATAGTGACTGGAATATTATATTTATTGAGAATAATAAAGATGAAAAACAAGGTTAGAAAACCCATGACAAAAAAAGATAGTAAATATCAAAATCTGTCTTAAAGATTCAGCCCCCTACCCAACCCCCAGGGCTGGAGAGATGGCTCAGTGGTTAAGGGTACTTGTTGCTCTTTCAGAGAACCCAAGTTCAATTCCCAGCACCCACACTGTAACTCACAACCATCTGTAACTCCGCTTACAGGGGATCCAACATTCTATTCTGACCTCTGTGGGTACTGAATGCACGTGGTTCATATGTATACACGCAGGCAAAACACAGGAGACAGAGTTAATTCTAAATTTTTAAAGATGCAATTTCAGATAACTGGTGAAATGTGATCTTTTTAATTGTGTGTGTGTGTTTGTGTGCATGAGAGTGAGTATGTGTATGTGTTTGTGAGTGTGTGTGTGTATGTTTGTGAGTGTGTGAGAGTGTGTCAGAGAGTGAGTTCTGTGTATGTGTTTGTGAGTGTGTGTGAGAGAGTGTGTAAGCAAGTGAATGTGTGTGTGTTTGTGCATGCGTGTGTGTCACGTCTGTGCAGGTGTCCATAGAGTCCAGAAGAGAGACTTTGTGGATGAAAATGAAAGCGTTTATTGCTAATTAATAGACTATAAGTTATTCATAAGACAATAACTTTTACAAAAATTTTATCATGCCTAGCATGATGAACAGTTTCTTTCAAATCTTTAGAAATAAAATACTAAAAGGAAGAGGGTTCACACCTCGAAAGCAGAAAATAAACACTAAATAATATAAGCTATGAAGATCAACACTTAATAGAGAGAATCCATAAAAAGTTTCTATGCCTCCCTGATGAGCTGTCTGTTCTCTTTATTAACACATGGTGACCTTCTTCTCTTCTGACCAAGTGGGGCTTAACACCTAGGCTATCAGGTACTGCAGAGCTGAACCAGCTTGACTTCATCTTTTGTCTGATACACTGACTTCATCCTTTCGGATCTACCATTTAAATGTCTTTTCTAGTTGGAGGTATTCTCCAGAGACAACAGAGTTGGGTCTTGTCACGCCACATCTATTCATTGATGAGCAGGGGTCATGCACATTTAAAGTTTTTATTGAGAGAGGGATTTATTAATGCCTGTGATTTTGTTGGTTACTTTTCTGTTTGGTTGGATTGTTTGTTCTTTCCTTTTTCTTCTATTAGTATTAAGAGCTAGGAGAGGCCCATATGTCAGTTTTGGCTAGGATCTTTACTAACAGGATCCAGGCTCTAACCTGACCCTATACCGAACCACAAAGCAGAGGGTGAAGCATTCCATACCCCTCTCCTCTGCAGGACGCCGATGCCCACGTTAGCACAGGCAGAGGTGTGTCCAGTGTCTGCAGACTTCCTGTGGCTCTTCCGGGGGGTGAGTGAGAGGATGCTGATCTTGCAGTGAGTGGAATGCTGGGATTCTGCTCAACTCCCACAGGACTGCACCCACAGCAGAGTTACCTGGATCCAAGTTGCAGCAGTTTCAAGCCTGAGAAACACTGGTCTGACAGCGTAGTCTCAAGCCCTGGCACAAAACGAATCTAAATGGAAGGACTCTGTGCACTTTGACTAACTCATGTGCCTTTGAGAGCAGAAATCAAGCGACTTGTTTATGCAGAATAAATTTCTTCTTAGAAAATGTCTTGACATATTCTACCTGACTGTAAAAGAACTGGGGAGAGTTTTCATCAGAGAGCATGACCCTTCAAAATTGAATTTCAGCCATGTGGAGAGGGAAACCTTAATACCTCCCAGAAGCTTCCACTTCCAAGGACACTTTTAGAAACCAGCTGAGCATTCACCTTGGCAGTATTTATTTTTTAAAATCCCACTGCCTGCACAGACACTTCTGGAAATAGAGATGATTACACCAAAGCCCTTTTTCTCAGATGATAATTGAGGGAAATAAGGGTGCAGGTATTGGATAGTTGACTAAGCTCACACCAAAACCCTTTATACTCAAGGTCAATCTGAAGTACGGGACTGATATGAACACGAAAATCAAGATCTGTCCAGCCCGAGTCACCAAATTCTGGAAATTAAACATGGAAAAAGCAGACAGCTTCGCAGAATCTTCTGAACATTGCCCTTTGCCTTAAAGCTCTTACTTCACACTCACAGAACCTCAGTGCTACTGCTGTGAATTCATTTTACAAATGAGAGACATGACATACTGGCACAGAGTCACCCGTCCCTGTTCGTAGAACTTGGGTGGTGTTATTAGAATCGGAACCCAGGTGTACACGTTATGTTCGGGGAAACATGAACAAATGTATGTTGACTCTACCTTCTTCTTGCCTCAGAATATGCACTTCCTGCTTCAGTTCTAGAACCAGTTGCTTTTTGTGGTGGTAGCCCACCTAACACTGGAGAATCAGACATGAGGTGCCACTTTCTAAATCCCTCTCTGAAGCAGGAGAGAAAAAAGATGTCAAAAATTAAGAGGTGGGGATTTAAATAATTTTGTCAGCCTTGTGCTTATTATTCTAGACCATCACCCTTTTGCATACACTGCTGAATTGATTTGTTCACATTTATGAAACAGTGAAGACGAACTTTATCGGAGTCGCTTCAAATCTACACATTTAGTTGGCAAGATTTGACATCTTAACTTTGTTGAGACATCAGATCCTCAATCCCGGGACACATTTATACAGATTTTTCTTTGATTTATCAAAGTTTTGCAGTTTTTCCTAGGATCATATCTAGATTTCCTGAATGTATTACTTTATCTTTTGCTGTTGGTATGATGTACAGGCCATGCTTTAAGTTTCATTGGTGATTCTTCATGAATTTGAAGGGGGTGTGCATTCTGCTGTTAGGAAGTGGGGTGTCTCTTCCATGTCAGTTACCTCACAGGTACTATTCATGCTCATTCTGATTCTACTGCTTTGTTTATCAGTTACTAGGAGACGGATGCTGACATCACTGGCATTTGCTGATTCCTCCTGTGCATTCTCTTTGCATTTACCTCATGTACCTCACTGATTATATACGAATTAAAAATCGTCGTGTTGGAAAGGGAAGATTTCAGATGCGCCTGTGTAGAAGCTTCCAGAATCTTATACAGGAACAAGGTGGGAACGGCTAAGGAGAAGCTCTTCTTTGAGGTGGAAAATCACTAGCATCAGTAGCAAAGGAAGGACCACTTGGGAAGAAGAGGAAGAGAGTCCAGAGTTCCCCTGGAGGGCTCAGCCCTAGCTGTGGGATGCTGTCCTGCCAGTGTGAGTGCTGCGACCTCGAGAGGTCAGAATCGTGGCTTTCCACAGGAGCTACAGCACGCATGTGGCAGTCAGAGGACAACATGTGGGAGTCTGTTCTTGCTCCTACCCTGTGAGTTTCAGGCATGGAACTCTGGTTGTCAGGCTTGGCAGCAAGCGCCATTACACACTGAGCCATCTTGCAGGCCCTCCTCTTTGCGTTTCATTGTGAAGGTTTTTCTACTGACATGACATTAAACTCCCCAAATCTTGCTTTCATTGCATCTAGTCTAGTGATGACCTCATTAAAGACATCCTAAATTTCTTTGTTCATAGATTGTTTTATAATCTGTTTTGACTGGTCCCAGGGTCTCATTATGTATCTCAAGTTGGTATCAAAACTCTGATCTTACTGCCTCAACCTTTCCAGTGCTGGGACCACAGGAGTATACCACCACGCCTAGCTCTTTAATTATGGCCATGGTTTCTTATATTCCCCCACTGTCTGGTCATAAGTGTTTCCATATCTCTGTGATACACCCATGTGATGTTTCATGCTACATAATTCTTGGGTTAGAGTCTGTAACATAAGGATTATAACAATTATTTCCTACATAGTAATTTCAAGTTCTGTGTAAGATGTAAATCTAGTTATAATGCTTGTTTTTCTCTTCACTCGTGAATTTTAAAATTATTTTTGCTGTTTTAAATAAAATTTAACTTTTAGAGAATTTCATACATGAGTGTACTGTATTTACATCATTTCCATCTTTCCCTTTCCCCTTCCAACTCTTCCATGTGGTCCCAATCCCTCTCGAATTTATGACCTCTTCTATAATTATTATTATATCTCTGAACCCATCCATCTATCTATCTATCTATCTATCTGTCTATCTGTCATCTATCACCTACCTACCCTCTATTTATATAATCCACATAGTGCAGATGGTGTTGCCTGTATGTACACATGTTTATGATTAACCACTTAGGACTGTTTCACTGGCATCAGACCCAGTCCCCGAGAATAAAGGGGATCATTCCATGATTTTCTGATTGCATCTCAGACTTCCACTGTGTCTGTATTTCTAGACTGTGACCTTCACACTTTCACAGTACCTCAGCTTGTACATACTATACGTTGGTGAATTGGTAGAAGCTTTAGAAGACAGAGACTTGTGGGCAATCTGTAGGACACCGGGAAGGGGATCTTGCACACACGTTTGTCCAGTCTTCTGTTTTTCTTCATATCCACCAAGTGAATAGTTTTTCTGCTGTGTATCTCTACCACTACCACCCTATACCTTATTAGATGCTCAGAACAACGGTGTGCTTGACCTTAGATTAGACCAACGAACTAAAGTAACCTTTTCTCTTTGTAAGTTACTCATGTCCCTTATTTCCTTATAGCAACAGAACACTGATTAATACATGTAGGGTAATCATTTATTTTGAGACACAAAATAGAAGAAAATGATTAAATATTTTAATAACTGAAGAGGAGGCTTCATCATTCACTGATAACTTAGTTATATTTGAATGTGACTGAGATAAATTTAGAAGCTTCATTCACTTGACTTTTGGGTACAATAATGTATAATGAAATAGTAATTTTCCTTCTGAAAGATTATAGCCTGAAATCCACCAAGAAACACATCTGACTCAAATGTTTCCTGAATATACTTTATGAGCTTGGAAAACATTGGATCAGCCTATTGTGTTGTAGGATTTAGGAGCTATTTCCATCTATTTCAACTATTTCAGAAAGTCTCTTGCAGCTTAATTTCTTAACTAGTTATCATATAGAAGACAAAGCTGGAACCCAGGCATGCTGTCTGACTGAACTCCCTCCTCAAATAAAGACCAGTGCCATGCTTTTATCCTTCACAACTCATAGTGTCAGGATCACCACCCCTATAAAACATTCATGAGAGCTCAAGACACTGCTTTAAAGCTTTATTAGACAAGGTCATTGGCTCCACCTGTAATTCTGGGAAAACCAACCAAGATGGAGGAGATACCATCCTTTCCTGAAATGTGTCTTGCTCAAGAATACTAATATAAAACAATGTTCTAAAACATGTTTTAATGGCAGAAGTACTCAAGAACACTTCTTAATTAAAATAAAATAAACTTAAACAAAAGTTTAAAATGGACAAATAAGTATTTTATTTTATGCATTTTAAAATTAGCTTTGTCTGGGAAAAATGAGTTTTGAAACAGAGTTTCTTGTAGACTAGGCTGTCCTTGAACTTGTTGCGTAGACAGCAAATCATCTCTGAACCCCTGATATTCCTGTCTCTACCTCCCAGGTTTACAGTGAAAACTAGCAAGTGGTAATTGCTGGTCCTAGGTTGGGATACTTTTAATTCAAGACAGAGAACCAAAGATCAAATGAACTGAGCAGACACCGGCTTAAATGGGGCTACCAGCTGCTGAACACTCACAAGCAACTTAATTACATTCATGTTGCCCCATATTGGGTGTGTTCTATATTAGCTAGCTGCCCCACATTTTGTAAAGTCTAAACAATAAAGAATTTCCATTTTCATAATGGAATAGAGAATCATTATAATGGCTAACATTAGTTTCCATTATAACAGATCAAAATTTTGCTTTAAATAATAATTAATGGCCCAACCCTTTCTGAGTTCCTGAGTTTCCAAGTTTGTTTGTACTTAGGTCAGAGACCACAGCTGAAGGCATCAAAGCCAAAGGACCATGACTCATTCCCAAAACTGTAGAAAAGGGAGGAAGGGAGCAAGATTATCCAAAGACAGTCAGTCACTTGTAAGCATGTGCCACCTTCTGTCTTTGGTACGCCATGCTGCCATCTATAAGCTTTATACTATAGAACCACATCGCCAAGTTTCAAAACATATATCATAAGGTTTTAAGTGAGTTTATGGGTACTGTGGGTCATATTCATAGCTGTCCCACAGCACGTGTGGGACATCAGGCCATGAGTTGGACACACTGGCTAGAGTCTGTGTATCATCATCAAGCTAACCTGGACCTCTATGAGGAGAAATTTCATTAGGAGTTTGGATGAAGAGGAAGACAGAGATGCAGCCTGGGTCTGGCTAGGTGTGCCTCTTCTGCACAACCGCCTTTGTTACCAGATTCACAATTACTTCTTTGTGAAGGAACTATTGTTCTGCTCCCCAAACTTATCCATACATCCACGCATTAACATACTTGCTGATTCCTGAAATTCTCATCTCCGAAATGCATTCATGTGGTGTTATGCAAATTCCACAATCAGTTATTCACACATTAGCATGAATGATTACAGATCCTGATCAAGATTGATTGAGTTTTCCCACTCGTCAGGGGGGAAAGCAAGTACACCGGGGTTCTTATCTTTATTTTGCTTGGCTTTCTAAATAGTGTCTAGGTAAACATTGAGCTCAGGCGGTCAGACTTGGCAGGCACCCAGTGACCATTTTTATCTGCTAAGTCATCTCTCCATTCATATTGACTTCATTTTTATTACTTTGATGAGGACAATGTCTTCCTGCAGCTAGGAATTCAATAACACTGAATGTTGTCAAAATGAACACCTGGACAACTTGGGTCTCTGAGGACAATACAGCTAAGCTTGTGTCTGAATTCTGGGAGGGAACACGGTAGAAGGAGAGAGGAAGGTGTCAGAAGCCAAGGCGACAGCGGAAAACGTGGAGCTGACAGGCAGTAATCAAAATCCTCCCGTGAATTAAAAAACAAATGCGGAATGCAGATTGAACGTGGTACGTTTTCCCCTCAGTGTTTTTTTTTTTTTTTTTTTTTTTTATAAAAATCACCATTCTTATTACACATTCAGGAAAAGCTGTTCATGTTTATAGTTTCTCTTTCTGAAGGACTTCAGAACACCTGCTCTTCACTTGTGACCGGGTTTTTCCAGAAGGGCAGTCACGGCAGAAACAGAGAGGGTTTTTTGTTTCGTCTTGTTCTTGTTTTCACACCTTTCTGCCGCTCTCCTCCCAGCTCTCCTTCTGGGCTGGTGAAACGAGTTGGTGGATAAGGCGTTTCCTGCGCAAGCGTGGGTATCTGACGTGGAATCCACAGAACCCACAGAAAGATCAGGTAATGCGGCGCGTGTGTCTGTCAACTCAGAAGTGTGCACCCGCGAGGAGGCGGAAGGAGGGACAGAAGATTCCCAGGAAGCTTTCAGACCAGCTAGCCCAGAGTCCACAGTGAGGAAGGACAGGAGACTATCTCAAGCAAGCAAGAGGATGTGGATCAACACTGAAGGGTCACCATGCACTGTAGCATGTATGCACACACACACACACACACACACACACACACGTGCACACACTCGCGTACACATGCACACAGGATAAAAATAAATCCCTCTCAGTAATGATAGCAGCACTGTATTTAAGGTCATCTTCATGGCCAACTGAATAACACATTTTGCCTTAACTTTAAGATTCTCTTTCTTTCATTGGAGGCACAGGGCAGTGCCATCCCTTTAAGAGAGAGTGAGGTCAGAGGAATGGTATTTTAAACTGAGTTTTGATGGAAACTCTTTTACAGTGCTGTTGCTAAAATTTAAATATGGAGGAAACAATACAATTAAGGATAGCATGGACTCTGGATTTGTTATAATTGCTTTTATGTAACCAAAGGAAAGTAAATCGTTATCGATCACCTTGGTACATAACAAAGAATGTTTCATATTTAAAAAAAAAAAACCCTTATTTTTCTATGAAATTGGAAATGAACCACACATGTAAGCAGCATTTCACAGACATTAGCCAGAGATAGCTCACATTTCCATAGGATGTAAAGCACAATGGTAACACATTTTCCACAGGGACCTTCCAGAGCTCACATCTTTTTATAGGTGTTATAAATTAATTGTGACCAAAGACGATCCAGGCTGCTATCTAATCCACCAAAGGTTGCCATCCGTGAGACCTGAGCCAACCAGACCTTACCCAGGTCCTGCTGGACGCTGCAATGAAATTGTGTGGTTCACAGTGCAGAAGTGGGACTTTTCACCAGAGCAGGATCATCAGAATTATAAGACACATGAAACACTTATTTTTCTAATTTTTAAAAGCTTATTTCATTTGTGCGTGCGTGTGTTTGTGTGTGTGTGTATGTGCATGTGTGTGTGTGCCTATGGGCACATGTGTGCAAGTACCTGGGGGAGGGGGACCAGAAGAGGAAGCAGGATACCTAAGGACTGGAGAGTGGAGTTACAGGTGGTTGTGAACTGCCTGATGTGGGTGCTGGGAACAGATGCATTTTTTTGAGTATGCTGCAGCTGTCTCAAATTCCCCTTTTACACGCCAATCAAAATGTTAACCTCACCACTCCAAGAATCTGGGACAACCACAGAGGAGCAGTAGTGTGCAGTCTCCTACCTACATAAAAAGTCGGGAGAAAGTCAGTAAATCAGCATCGTGCCTTTGTTTTCACGAGAGTATCGGTTAGCAAAAAGCCAGCCTCTGAAGCACCTTCCACAGTGTCCCAAACATGAACCCTCAGACCATGCAAAACCCCTAACAGTGCAACTTCCAGGCTTCCCTCTGGTGGGTGGCTCGACTCCTTTTCTACCTGCCTGTCAATGTCTGCCTTCACTCTTGCCTGCCCAAGGCTCCCTCTGTGTCCTTCAGAATCCAGCCTACATTCTTTTCACCTCGCACAATCCCTGGCCAGTGCTGACCCAGGACAATGGAGTCCTTCTCCCCATCATTTCTCATTTCCCACACATACCTTTGACTCCTGTTTTGTATTGCAGAGTTCTCAGGACAAGACCATCTTCTAAGTAACCAACTGAAACTCTGACACGGTTGGCAGTATAAACAGATAAGCATCATTTGGCTGCTGTAAGTAGATACACCACTGTCCATTCCCCTGGAGCTGCTGTTTAAACAAGACCCCAAGCAACTGCTTCAGGCTACCTTAACCTTAAATAAATGAAAGGAGAACACTGCCCTCTAGAGGCCGCCAAAGGAGAGGGCTTCATGGTTAGTCTCCAAAGCTAAGTAGAAGGTAGCTTCATAATTTCACAAATTCATAGGCAGGCAGGTGTGAGCCCATTTGCGTGGGTAGGAATGAGAATCCCATCTGTCCACATGGTATTGTTTTAGAATATTCTGGAAATCTGAGACACAATTTTGAGATGAGCTAATGAGGGTCAATATGGACACTCCTGTGGTCTAACAGGACTCCCTCAGAGATTCTAGGTAAGGTATCTTCTTGCTGGAGAGAGCAATCTATGTGTGTGGAAGAAATGTAGACGCAATCAGTCAAGCAAGCAAGCAAGCAAACAAACAAACTAAATGAGTGAAAAGCTGGAGAGAGAGAGAGAAGGAGAGAGAGAGAGAGAGAGAGAGAGAGAGATGCGGTACAGTTCTTCAATCCCAACATTCAGGAGACAGAATTGGAATGATTAGGAGTTCAAAGCCAGTTCTGTCCACATAATGAGTTCAAGGATAGACACTTCTACCATGAGATTTTCCCCAATTTTCTTTTAAAAATCCAACAAGTCTATATGATATGTTTCTTAACATTTTGAAATAAAGAGTAATGCCCAAAGCTTGTTTCACTCTAGAGTGTGAGGGAGTTAACTAACAAAAACATTTTCTGTTGGGGTTGGTAGAATACAAGAATGCTCGAGGTTTCCTGTGTTCAAAGCCAGGTACCAGAAAAATAAAGTTAATTTAAATTAAATCGGTTATCTATTAACTGAAAAGACTAAAAAGAGGAAAAGGAAGAGCACCCTCCTGGAATAAGATGGAAGAACAAAATGGTGGCATTGTTTACACGGAAGAAAAGAACAAGGGGACAAGGGGTGGTACCCTGGAGCTCTGTAGGCCCCCAGGCAAGGGCTTGAGTGGAAGCGGCGCAGTCAGAGTCCACGTGAGGCTGTTAACTGTGGTTAGCAGAGGAAGCAGCTCTTTTCCTTTCCACAGATGTGCTTTCATACGCATGCTCACACACCTGCAAGCGCATGGTGGGTCTCCTGTCCTGGAGCAGCAGCTTCTTAGTGAGTGAGTATCTGGACTCTCCCGATTTAAGAACTCAGTGCTGTGTTTCAGAGCTTGTGTTTCCATTTTTTATCATTTCAAACTCATGATGCAAGTTTGGAAGGATCTTCCTTCCCTGGTTGGAACTTCCTACCTTTAGCAACCGGTATATTCGGCCCTGTTTTCGCCCAACCACGGAAAGGATGCTTAGCTGCAGTCGGAGGAGCCCGAACTCGAGCTGGTGGAGAGCGCCACCTGCTGTCGCCTGTGGTGCTCTGTGCTCCCAGAGCCTCAGCCACCTGCAACCAGAAGCCTGCTGAACCACAGCTTTTCCCAAGGTTAGTCTTGGCTCCGTTGGGTCACTGTGCCTAAATATGAATGCATTTGCGTTGTGGAAGGTGATGATAACCGAGAGGAAACCTCAAAAGGAGTAAAGACTTTGCACAGTTAACCCATGGTAAAAGGAAGGAAAAGGAAAAGCTGGCTAGCATTTTGTTGTTTGCTTTTCACTTTCACTTCGAGAATTCAATTCTGCGCCTCAGGAAAAAGCATCTCGGAGCCATTCTCCCGGCTTTATAAGATAAACGAATCGGAATGGCCTCGATATCGAACACTCTCAAATTGGCAAACAGCTTCTTCCCTGTCTCATACAGGGAACCCATTCAGTCTGCCTGACTCTAAAATTCTCCTCGCATTGCTTTCAGCCCAGCCTTTTTGTACCCTATGCTCCAGTTCTGTTTGCAAAGGGAGGCTAAAGGAGAGGAAACTGAAAGAGAAGGGATTTATAAGAGCCCAACGGACCCTCTAACCGCGGAAGACTGGGTCCCTGTACTGCTCGCGTCTCCTTCGTGTGATTGATTGTACGAACAACTTCCTTGGCAACAGCCCAGTGGAGGGCGTTTTGTTTGCTTGTGATTTCTGGTTTTCTCAATAACCTTTATGTACACACACCGTTGCAGCTATAATTATACGAGGCACCATGTAATATGTGGCAAAATGCAGTGCTCTGGAAATCCGAAGAACTGGGTTTGATTTCACGGGCTTAAAGCATGGCCTCGGGCTGTTAATATCCCCATGGGCTCCAGTTATTCTCCAAGACTTGTACTTCATTGGCCAAAAACATACCTGGTCTTAGAGATACATGATGTATCATGACTGTAATAACAGCTCTCCCATGAGACTATGTTTTAGAACAGTCTGGTTAAAACATTTCTAACATAGAAAATGTTTCAATAAAATAATTTAATTATGTTTATTTATTGTGTGTGTGTATACATATGTGTGGAGGCATGCAGTAGCCACAGAGTCTGTGCGGAGTCCAGAAGACAGTGGTCAGTTCTCTCCTCCCACTGGTGTGCATTCTGGGCATTGGGAACACAGGTCATCAGGCTTGCTAGCAAGTGCATTTACCCACTGAGCCATCTTGCTGGCCTCATAGAAACTATTTTATAATAAAATTTCATGGATCTTCATTCTTTTGATCAGTCTGTTTAAAAATCCAGCCAACTTGTTGGGATCACAGTAAATAGATGCCATAATATTAGCTGATGTGATAAATTTATAAATATGATTAAGCTGTTATGTTCCCAGATGACCGGGGCACCAGAAACCTCCTGTATTAACATCATTCCTTCGGGTGACTGCATAGAATCCTGTTGAGTATCCTGAGATAATTACAGTTGAGTGTGTGAATAAAGAGTTCAAGTTCAAAACATGATCCGTGTGAAATTTCCAACAGAGAAAATAGTTTCATCCCACCATCATGCTGGTACCCGGAGTCGAATTACTGTTCCCGAGAATTATCATCAGAAGCCACAAAGACAGGGCTTTGAATCTGTGTCGGTAGCAAAGTATTTAGCCTGTGATCAGTCCAGGCTGTTCCAATATTGACCCTCCCACTGCAATATAGACATCTGTGGAAGCTGATATGTGGTTTAGGTATTTTTTTCATTTTTGTAGTACATGGTGAAGAAAAGTTTTAATTTTTTTACATGTATTTACCCTGTGTCTGTGAGGCAGCGTACACATGTTATGGGAGTCAGTTCTCCCCTGATGTGGTGTGGCTTCAACTTCAAGTTGTCAGGCTTGGCAGCAAACACCCCTTAACCACTGAGCCATCACCCTATTCCCTCAAAAGGTTTTTTTTTTTTTCTTTTTAAATAAATATACATATATCTTTAAGGTTGCAAGCAATTCTGATGCTATTCCCCAAATAATTTACAGGAAAACTCCCCAAAGAGAACTAACTGAAGATTAGAATCTCCAAGACAGGTTAATGATATGACAAGATTATCTTGAGTGAAAAGTGAGAACAGAAACAAAGACGGAAATCCCGAACCCAACCAGTATGCGAGACATCATGCTGTGAGACAGCAGTTTCTATAAAGCCAGCATGGCTTGCAGTAACTCACGGAAGTACAAATTGTAACTACTGTTCATGCTTTTCTGTGTTTTCTTACCTTTCCTTAGGGATCACATCCCTTAGATCAGAGGGAAAATGACATCAGAATAAGATAAGGAAGGTATCTGAAGTGCTCAAGGGTGTACCAGAACATACACATGGATGTTTCTTTCATTTTTCCCTTCTCCCTGTCAAGGCCAGTTTGTGCCACCGCTGAGTTTGTGATTAGCGGGTCTAACAGTTGAAGGCGTGTCCTTTCCTGTCCTCAGGCTATGCATGCTGGGAGTGTAAAAGCCTTAGACCCTTAGACTGTGGTACCCATTGCCTCCAGCTGTGCCCCTCAGCTTCTGCTGGCCCTTTCCACTGCCTGATAAAACTCAGACTCAATAAAGTAATGGTACATATTCTTCCTCAGCTGATGCCAATGTCCCTTCTTGCTCCTGGATAGCCTTTCTCCTCAAAGTGAGTCTTAGCACACTCAGCACTAACCCACCCTAGGGTGCTTTGGATAGAATTTTCTCCTTCACATTTGCCTTACTCATTTGTCCGAATCCCCACATCAGAACCATTTGCTCTGCATAACTCATTCACTAGAAATAGCATGCCGTCTACCTATTGAGGTCATGGCAGTTATGAAATCTTGCAAATAATCTTCCCTGGTGTTCTACAGCACCTCAAGTTCTGATATAATTGGCTGTGCCTTATAAAGGTTACTGGATTTGCTTTAGTTTCTAAGAATAAATGAGACTATTCAGTTAAGTCTAACTTTTTTCTTATTAGCTTACCAACTATCAAGAGACTTTGGTCTACTATGCGAAGCTGGAGGCAACTTTGAAGTTTGACATTTTAAACAAAAACAAAAGCTATTTTCTATTTCCCATACCAGCTAGAACATCTTTTCTTTAGGAAAGGTCAGTTTTTAAAATGGTCTGATAACTTGCCAATTGTCGGACTAACTATCTGAAAAGAAAAAAAAATATTTAGAAATATGTATGCCATCTAAGTACAGAGTAGGTAGCAATTTTGTTTTTCAGTATAACTTCCAGAATATTCTCTTGGGGAAAAACAGTAAGGGAAGAACCACTTTTCATTCTCTTTGTGTTTTCTTGAGTTTCTGTAGGGAATCCCATTACTTAAACCCGAGGCAAAAAAAAAATTGTAAATTATATCAAAGTAAAACAAAGTTTATAAAATATTTACTGATGCCCTGGAATGTATTAATGAGTTTACTTGCTTTGTTGTCCCTCTTTTCTGCTTGGAGATGTTTTGTGTATTTATTTTTTTACCTGCATGTATGCATGTGTACCGAGTGCATGCCTGTTGTCTGATGTAGGTCCAGAGGGATTTGGATCCCCTGGAACTGGAGTTACAGATAGTTATAAGCCAATATGTGGGTGTTGGAAAGTGAACTGGGATCCTCTGGAAGAGTGGAAAGTGATTATAATGGCGGAGCCACCTCTTGGGGATGTTTTGAACTCTAAGTTTGGGGTTAGGGTGCTTCCTTGCCTCATTCTTAAGAAGATGCCTGTTACTTTTTCTAATGTAGTCTCATTTTTAGGGATGGAGGAAAGCTGATAAAAACAATTGCTATTGATGTTAACAATAAACTAGCACCCATTTGCGAAGGTGCTTTGCTTACATGAAAATTTTTCTGCAAAACTTTTAACTGTCAATTTGATATAGCCTAGAGTCGACGAAGTAAAGAGTCTCACTCAGATCAGATTGGCCTGTGGGCAAGTCTGTGAGGGGTCGTCTTGATTGTTTATTAATGTAGAAGGGGCCAGGTCACTGTTCGTTGCCTCAGGTCCATGGGTAGGTGTTTCTGGACTGTGTATGAAAATTTGCTTAACATGAGCTTGAAAGATAGACCACAGGCAGCATTTCTTTATTGTTTCTTCATCAAGTTCCTGGGCTGACTTCCCTCCATGATGGTTTATGACCTGTAGGATTAAAGGACACTTCTACCCTCAAATTGCTTTTGGTTATAGGATTTGTCACAAATTTAGCAGTCAGTTATCCTGAAAAGGTCTGTAAAATGGGTCTATTTCCCCCTTCCTTTCCACCCACAACTGTGTGTACTCAGACATTTGGTGGCAACTGTGTGAGTCACTGCTTCCTCTCCACCCTTGAGTAGGGCTGTCTTCATCACACAGCCGCCGCTAGGAAGCTGTGTCACAAGTCATTGCCAAGTCAATTAAACATAGGAAATTTCTGAGAAAACCAAAGCAAGCTTTTGTCCAGTGAGCCGTGGGGCCAAGAGCTGGTGGAAGGATAAACCCAAGGAACACATAGAAAAACATAACAAATATAGGTGGGTTTCTCTGGGGTTCCTGTCAGTGGCTTTAGTCCTGTTAATGGAAATAGAATTCTACAGTATGAGTTAAATGCTATAAAAGCAAGAAAAGAAAACATCTAGACTAGCAAGAACCAGTTTGGGTGGTTTTCATGCCAGTATGGAGCCGTCTGCCCCCAGCCCTTTGACCATCTTTTAACTTCACTGTTAAGCTCGCTGTTGACAAATGTTTCAAACTCCCTATCTTCCTGCAGTCTGCAGTGATGCTTGCTGGGAGGAAGCAGTGTCACTTCAACTACAGGGCATCCAGCGCCCTCTTCTGGGATCTTCAGTTACTTACACACACACAAACACACACACACACACACAGACACACACACACAGACACACACACACACACACAGAGACACACATACAGACACACACACACAGACACACACAGACACACACAC
>JAMJFZ010001100.1:28800000-28872500 GCA_026225945.1 Cricetomys ansorgei
TGTGTGTGTGTGTGTGTGTTAGTGGGAGCAGGACCTGGGATCCTGTGTGTGTATGTGTGTGTATGTGTGTGTGTGTGTGTGTGTGTGTGTTAGTGGGAGCAGAACCTGGGATCCTGTGTGTGTATGTGTGTGTGTGTGTGTGTGTGTGTTAGTGGGAGCAGAAACTGGGATCCTCTGTGTGTGTGTGTGTGTGTGTTAGCGGGAGGAGGACCTGGGATCCTGTGTGTGTGTGTGTGTTAGTGGGAGCAGAACCTGGTATCCTCTGTGTGTGTGTGTGTGTGTGTGTGTTAGTGGGAGCAGAACCTGGGATCCTGTGTGTGTATGTGTGTGTGTGTTAGTGGGAGCAGAACCTGAGATCCTGTGTGTGTGTGTGTGTTAATGGGAGCACAACCTGGATCCTGTGTGTGTATGTGTGTGTGTGGTAGTGGGAGCAGAACCTGGAACCTTGCAAGGCTCTAGCACTGAGTACTTACTCCCTCTTGTTCTGAGGCTTCCACTTTATTAGGCTGAGCAACTCCTGATTTCTTGGCTCAACAGCCTGAAGATAGTCATTGTGGGGCCTTACAATCCGTTATAATCATCTCGTCTTACAGAGATCTCTATTCTACTGGTTATGTTTCTCTGGAGAATACAGTGGCTCCGTTAGCCTGGATGGTCATTTGTTGGGCCCAGGATCTGCTCTTGGGAAGCACCCCTTACTTTAAATAGCCCTAGACTCTGCTCAGTGCTGGCCCTTCCTGTACCCTCCCCCTCCGTGGCTATCTCTGAGGGTGTGTTGAGGACACACCTTTCTGCAGACACACATTTTTTTCTTGAGCTTGCATTCTGCTCATGAAAGATGAGTGTCCAAGACTTTTAAATGCAGTACCATGATGTCTTAGAAATATGTCTCCGAAAACAAGGAGTTCTTACTCGTGTCATTCTCACAACTTTCATGGATTTCCTGTCTTTTTGGGAACCAAAGTTTCATGTGCGTTTTTTTTAGTTTCTTCTAGCTAGTCCGAAAATGCTGTGTCCTTATTCTTATATTTGCTCGGAAGCATCTTAATTCACTTAGCTATTTTAATATTGAAAGTAAAAGCCACATCCCTAATGTGCTTCATTCCAACAGATTAAATTTTAATAGATCTTAAGACTTCTTTAATTTTACTTTTTACGTTTTCAACCTAAACGTGCTTAGCCTTTCTAACCTGTCATTGTCCCAGATTTCTAAACTCCATTTAGTCCCTCTCATTTCTACTCTCAAATTATCCAATTGTTTTAGCTAGCTTGCATTTTTCATCTGATTCCTTGCCAAATGCACCTAATTGCTTTTAGATCATTGCCCATGTGGTATACCTAACAAGATATTAATAGCGTGGGTTATTATTTATGAAATAGTTCTCATTAAGACATGCATTTCCAGACTCGAACATCAGTTTCGTCTCCCTTCCATGCTAACCAAGCCAACGCCGCTGTATCGTTCAGTGTTCTCCAGAAGGACAGGACTAATGGGATGAAGGCTTCTAATTATCAGAGGGGATTATTAGAATGGTTTGTAAGGTTATGGGCTGAGAAGTCTCACAATGGCTACCTTCAGGCTGGTTGTTCAGCCTAAGAAAGTGGAAGCCTCAGAATAAGATGGACTCATGATGCAGCCTGGGTCTCAGGCTGAAGTCCTGGAAGCTCTCCGAATAGTAGCCGCTTGAAAGCTGTTGTAGAGAGCTCTTCTCAGCCCAGCAGCCACCATCTTCATCAGAACAGATGTGACTATTTGCAAGAGAATGGGTGTGTTGACCTATTCTTATACGGGTTGGGGTTGGGGAGAGCCATTCAACCCTTGCCTGAGACTGCAATTGCTCCCTTCTGAACCTCCTGGCCATCTGTATGTAATTCTTCCTAAGTACCTCTGGCCTCTGTGGTCTTGGGAGGTGCTGGCTTATACAGACTGGGGAGGGGGATGGGCAGCTGAGGGGAGTCCACCTGTGCAGTTAGGGGGAAGGTGTCATTCATTCTGAGGAGAAACTTTTCAGTGGTGCAGCAGCTTCTGGGTCACTGTTTTCCTATAAGGACCCCATCACCCATGTTCTGTCAACCAACATTGGACCTTAGTGGAATTGTCGAGGCTCCATGAGGAGGCAGTGGAAGTTTGGTGATGTCTCCCTAGGGAAAGAGTTTCTGCAACTGGGTCTTTGTTCAAAGATTGAAGAGTCTGAAGTCTGATGACCACAGGCAGCAAGAATCCCAAACCCACATCAACTCTGGAGGTTGAATCTGAGCATACTGTACTGTGGGCATCCCTCCTAATTCTTTTTGGTCCCAGTCTATTGCAAGATGCTGCCCGGATTCAGGATCAGTCTACTCCACTTAGCTGACACACTGAAGTGACAGTTATCTCTGAAAACCTAGCCACAGACACACCTAGAGGTGTGCCTTATCTCTCGGGCTGCTCTTAATCCGAGTTGATGGCTACAGTTAGGCATGGAGCTCCATAGCCAGTGCTATTATACTGGTGCTGTACTTACACAAGTCAGGCCAAGCGCAGTGAGTGTGAGGTGGGAAGACAGGGGGCCTGTGAATTCCACAGCCTAGAATTGGATATTTGGGTCTTTGCTTCAGTGACTACTTCATAGGCATTTTAAAAAGTGTGATCCAGGTTTATGGGTTGTGGTTGGTTAATTATTTCTTTAACATCTTGATCAATATTAAATTTTTCCCAAGAATTTTATGGTAGATATGTTGGGCAAAAAGAATGATTGTTCAGGGGCTGGAGAGATTACTTAGCAGTTAAGAACACTGACTGTTCTTCCAGAGGTCCTGAGTTCAATTCCCAGCAATCACATGGTGGCTCAGAACCATTTGTAATGGGATCAGACGCCCTCTTCTGGTATGTAGGTGTATATACAGATAGAACACTCACACATAAATAAAATCATTGTTCAGCTATTTTTAATTATATCTTATGGTAAAATGTTAAGGATATCAGCATAAATTGCATATCTTATCCTCTATTAATTGCTAGAAGATACACTTCTCAATCCTACCTTGATTCTTATCTTAATCTACAGAGAGTTTTAAAAATTACAATTGTGTATTTATGTTATAGCTTTTCAAAACCCCACATAAGCATTAATAATGGAGTAAAAATGGGTAACAGCAAGGACTGAGTGGTGACAGCAGACTGGAGCTCACAACCCTCTTGGATAGTAGGGGCATCTATGCAGTAGAAATGAAAAGTCAAATTGCCTGCATCAGATGATAATTCTGTCAGAGTTTTCCCCTAGTGCCCCCTCAGAGTCCCAGGTATAGAGGCAACTGGTATCATTGAAGTTAGAAATAATTCTTGGGGCTGAGAACAGAAATGTAGCTTCAAAATTTTGTGCATGGAATGCTTATATCTTCAAGAATTGTTTCTCACTGAACATAGTCCATTGATTTCCACCCTCCTCATCTCTGCTCAAAATGGGAGACCAAGAAGTTTAAAGCAGAGAATCCATGAATGGGGAGTGATAAAAACAGTAGATAATGAAGAAAGATACTGTCTGGAAATGATATGCCCTCTTCCCAGGTTGTTGGCAGACAGACATAAACTTCAGGTAGCCTGTTAGAGGATTCTCTTGTATAGGATGACTGGTGCTAGGTGAAAGACCAACAGGTCAGCCAGCTCTGAGACTGTCCTTTAAAGTCCACTTGTTCTATAGTTAATCAGTAAATACATCCTTTCCAGGTATGCAGAGCTGCATCATCATCATCACCACCACCATTGTCACCATCATCACCATCACCACCACCATCATCATCCCTATCAACATCATCACAATCACCACCATCATCATCATCATCACCATCATCACCACCATCATCATCACCATCATCACCATCATCACCATCATCACCATCATCACCATCATCACCATCACCATCACCATCATCATCATCACCATCATCACCATCATCATTACCATCACCACCATCAACATCATCACCATCATCACCATCATCATCATCATCATCATCACCATCATCAGTTTTTCTTTTTTGAGACAGGATCTTATTACATATCCAGTTTATTTTAGAACTCACTATGATCTCTCTGTCTCAGCCTCCAGAACTCTGAGATTGTGGAGGTGCTACCACTGTACCCAGTTGGAGGCACTTAGAGTTTTCAAATGATCTAAAACATCTTGTGCTTAAAGAAAAATGAATACATCAGGATAATTGCATGGTTTGTGAGCATATATTCCAATTAGGGAAGCAGAATCCTAGCAAATACCCCACCTCACCCTCCCCTCCAAAAAAAAAAAAAAGAAAAATTAAAATAATTCACAGGAAGTAGAGCCCATGAAAGAAGGAGAGAAGAAAGAGTGATGGAAACAGGAACAAAGCCTTCCCAGTGTCATCAGGAGATAAGAGGCCAATAGCTCTGAAACTGCATTTTGTTATGATGTTTTTAGAACTCAGTACATTTAGTTTATTTTCTCTCTGTGTGTACATGTGTATGTGTGTGTAGAAGTGAGTTTGTGTGTATATTTGTGTGGAATTGTGCACACATATGTTTGTGGGTATTCCCATGATCTTAGAGGTCAGAGGACAGTTTACTGGAGTTGGGTCTGTCCTTCTACTGTGTGGGTCCCAGTCATTGACCTTGGGTTACTGGCTTGGCAGCAGATGCTTTGACCTGTTGAGTCTCTCACTGGCCACTCAATGTGCATTTTAAAGGAGTATTAGGGAGAGTGATGAGCTACTGGATTGCTGAATTTTGAACATAAAATCTGACAACTATCACCAACCCCAAACGGAGACAGTATCACCAACAGAAGCAAAGATGCAAAGTAGAAAATGAACTTTGCAGTCTACAGCCATACCACCTGAACACACCGCATCTTACCTGATCTTCTAAAGTAAATAGTGCAAAATTGTAAGTAATGAAGCACATCACAAAATCGAGGAGAAAACACCAGAAACGCATAGCTTGGTAAGGATGGGGAGAACACAGATAAACAAAATCTCTCACACTCAAAAGTGTTTGTTTAGCACAAAGAACAAAAGAATCCTCCTGAGGCCTCTTGGTACGATGTTTCAGAACATCAGGAATTAGGGAAAAACTTTAACGATTTCACAGAAAAAAAGAAAATTGACAGATCACAAAAGATCAGAAATGAAATTTTTGTGCCTCTTGGCAGCAACACATAAAATAAAAGAGAAAATATATCCAAGATTTCTGAAGGAAACTAATTTTCATCCTAGAATTCTACACCCAGTCAAACCACTGTCAGATTTCAGACTCAGGCAAACACAGTGTCTGACAGCAAGGTGAAATGTACCACGTACGTGTCTTCCTTCTCAGGGAACTTTGGAGAACGTGTTCTGCTAAGATGTAGCAATAAACCAAACAAGAAAACAGGGTCTGGGAAGCAGGTGATCAATACCAAATCATGTAGAACAACTGTGAGGCGACGCGTGCTCAGCTGCCTGGAATAAGACCAGTCAAGATCCGAGAGGAGGCTGTGTGAGAGTCCAGTGAGGTTTCTTATTGGCAGTAACTAACTGTGAATAGTGATTTAACTCTTGTGTATGAAATAACCACTTGCAGCCACTAAGCAGAGGTAGACAGATCTCTTTAACTTTAAGGCTAGGCTGGTCTGCATATTGAGCTCTAGACCAACCAGAATTATATAGTTAAGACTCTAACAACAACCACAGCAAAATAGCTGTTTATAATAGAAATGTACAGTTGTAGTTAGGGTCGTTTCATTTTGCCTAAATCCTAATTTACAGATAGCATTTAAGTCAGTGATTCCATAAGTGAACATTATTTACAAATGCTGATATAGAGACGTAAACACATAGCTAACAGAACTGAACATTTTCCTCTTGTCTACGAGACTCTGGTATAGAAAGGTAGAATAATTACTTTGGCGTCTTTGTCGCTCTCAGCCATTTAGAACAATTGTATTTTTTAAAGTGCACTTTAAAAAAAAAACAATACCCCAAATAAAAAGCAGAAACTCACGTCTGGTTAAAGTACAAAGGATAAGTGTGTGTAGGATGATCAGCCATAAAACGGGTTGTAAAGAAATGTCCTCGGGCTGGAGAGATGGCTGGGAGGTTAATAGGATTGGCTGCTCTTGCAGAGGACCCAAGTTTGATTCCCAGCACCCACACAGTGGCTCACAGCTGCATGTAACTCCTGTTCCAGGGGTTTTGATGCCCTCTTCTGACCTCCATAGGGACCAGGCACACACAGGATGGACAGATGTACATGCAAGGCAAAACATCCATACGATTAAAGTAAAATAATAGATACAAAAACAAAAGAAATATCCTCGGGGGGGGCACAAAGGTGGGGGGAGGTGGGAAAGTGGGAGATGGATCTGGGAGAAGTTGGGGGAGTAGTAGGAGTTGAATATGATCAAAATCCATGAAGTATCTGCATCAGATACTCATAGAATTAATAAAAAATATTGTATACAAAACATACAAAGTCTCAACTTGTGTTTTGGGGACACTTGTGTTTTAGACTATCTTTTTCTAGTCACAACTACTTGAGGGATGAGTTTCAGTTTTGCAACTGTGATTTTGTCAGAAATATCTGAGGTTTTACAGCCTCTACAGTAAAGCTGCCATGTATTATTTAAAGCACAGGGACAGTGACCTTCATCAGAGGATAGATAAGTCTATTTCTGAGGAGCTAAACAGCTGCTAATTTCTGCAGGAGCTGTATGACACCAGCAGGACAAGAGGAGCCTGCCATATCCTGAGATAGCAGTTGCAATGTCAGAGTGGTAAGAAATAATATTAAAGGTGTACCAATGAGAAAGCCGGGGCCAGGCAGAGGAAGTGATTGCCAACGTATCAATGTTATCTTGGGACATTTCAAACCTCTATCTCTCCTGAATATAATGGAGTCCTCACTGGGAGACATGCTAAGCTCTGAGGTTGTACAGGAATTGTTTCCCTTCTTGTTGATCTAAGTTCTAAACTTCAAGACCAGTATCTATTTTTTTTCTTCCCTAAATACCTGTCTCCATGACATATCCTTCACATATTCCCTCATCTGCAGGATAATTGGTCGTTGATCCTCCATTGTGATTGACCATATACACATACAACAATGCCAATATCCAACCAAAGCACAAACACATGGGTTCATGGGGAGAGAGTGCTACCATAAAGCGTTAAGCCTACACAAGCATCTTTTGTTGGATGAGTCTGTTCACAAGAGAGTGGTCAGTTAATTCCCGATCCCACAGATTCCATTTCCTTAGACATGATAATATTGAATCCATTGCACGATAACAAGAATGGAGACTTTGCAAGCAGCCAGGTTTCCAACTTTCACAATGCCAACATGACAGCGCTGTCAGCAGAGAGGAAATGTGGTCTTAGGACACTTCCAGGGTACGGCCTGACAGGTGTCTCAAGAACAGAACATGTCCTTGAACTCCTGTTATGTTTTTAAAACATGGTCATGTGATGACATTCTGCACACCATTAGTGATGACATTTGTGGTGTGACTTTGAAAATCATTCACAGCCTTTGCCACACATGTTGTGCACCTTCTGACAACTCACGAAGTTTCCAGTTGAGATCATGTCTGTGCTGTGCTGATTACACAGCCCATGCTGTAAGGCTCTTCTGGGTACTCGGACACGAGAGAGAGCCAGAATTTAAGAGCAGTTAATGATGGCCCCTAGGGCCAAGACTTGGGTCACTAAACTGGGGACATGGCAAGAAACACAAGGTTGCATATAACTAAAAAAATCCTGTGTCCTCCCTCTTCCCGTTTCAGAAATAGCGCTAGTATATGATCCTCAGTTTCTCTGAAGTCACAATGTGGCTTTACTTGCTGGGCAAGGATTAAGCAGAAGAAGGAACATGCTGACCATGGTTAGGGATGGTCAGAGAAAGCCTCTTTGATGAACTGTTCTGTTCCTATACCTCCTGATTCCCTTTTTCTAGGGTGCCTGACTTCTGGAGGATTTGGGGGGGGTACCGTATCGCTCGAAGAGGAATGCCTTATTCTCAAACACAGAGATTTGCCTCATTCTTCCGGCCAATATTCCACAGCAGCAGTGAAGAAATACAAAAATCCTTAGGTATGGAATAACCAAGATCATCTATGTTTTGACATATGGGGATGTATGGTTTTAGATAGGAAACAAAACAAAGCAAAGCAAAACAATGCCGCCACGATATATAATTGGAGTGACAGGAAAAATAACTGCAGACATTTTGTTCCCCAAGTGTTTGGTGAGCAGTAGACTTTGTCAGTATTGTTGCCTGCTGGGCATTGATGTATGAAGATTCCCCCATGACTGCGTAGCACAGATTCCCATCCCTGGGAACAGGGAGCAGAGCTGAGTGGAGAAACCAGAAGAGTCAGTGACTGGCCATCAGGAAGGAAAGTCCTCCCAGGCTGGGCAGGGCAACAGAATAAAATAAAGATAATGATCCCTGCGTGTATAATTGACATTGCTTACCAGCACCCCTATTTCTTTACTAAGTAATTAAAAATGAACATTTATTTTCTGCCAGTGCACAGAAGCAGAAAATAGAACAAGAAAGCTTTGAAGAGAGACGTGCGTTTCAAAAGATGAAAGCGAGACCCAGGCAGGAGGTCCCTCCCTGTGCTCCGGCTGGCTCCACGAAGTCACAGAGGGAAAAGTGCTGATGGCGGAGGGAGGTTGAGGCCTGTCTCAGAAAACCAGACGCTGGATCTAACGGGCTATGAAATGCAATCCCCAGATCTCAACAGGTGCCCAGACAGAAGCCATAGCCGGTCATTTGAGCTACTGTGCTTAGCATAGAAACGGGCTGGGTGCACCACACAGTGAGCCAATCAGAAGTGAGTCAGTGGAGATGAGAGGAGAAGACAGGGAAACACGGAGAGATAAAGATAGACAGCTGATGCCGCTTCCAGGTGTGCTTGCATTCAACTGGGAAGAGTCCTGAGACTCTTTGATAAGAATTTGCAGAGAAAAGTACGCAGTGCTCAGGGAGCGAGAGACATCCCTTCTCGGCTGGTTCCTTACAGCCAAGGTAGCCTTTTCTACTCACAAAGCGCTCAAGAGAACAAAGCGCTTTTTTCTGAGTGCACATGTGGTGTGTGTGTGTGTGTGTGTGTGTGTGTGTATGTGTGTGTGCACGTGCCTGCGCACGTGTGTGACATGCGTGTGTGTGAAGGCTGGAGGTCATTTTACACTTACTAAAGGGTTACAGTAGAGTCTAGTATAATTCCTCAGGTGCTGTACACCCTGATTTTTGAGACATGGTCTCTTGCTGGGAACTGAAACTCCCCAAGTGGGCTATTCAGGCTGGCCAGTAAGCCCCAGAAATTCTTCGTCTCTGCCTCCCCAGTGTTGAGATTCAAGCACATGACACGACACTCGGCCTTTTGTGTGAGTGCTGTGAATAAGACTCGGGTCCTCATGTTTATGCGGCAAGGACTTTATTGACTGGGTCATTTCCATCGCTTGAACAGAGAAGCTCAGTTACGGTTCTGGGCCTGGATACATGTGGTTCAGCTTCCTGAGAATGCACACCATAGTGCTGAATCAGCCTTCCTCTTCCTGGTAGGCATACAAGCCTTCCATCTTTCCTTCTATCTTAGCCCAGCCCTGCAGAGTAGAGTCCCCTACTTAGATGAGTACAGGGCTAAAATCCTTTCCTTATGTTGGATTGTTTCTTGATAAAGATATTCCTGGTGTCCGTTCCCTGATGTAGATGCTATTTTAATGTTTGCATTTTAATTCTTATGCAGCAGACAGAATGATAAGGAATATGTAAATACACACCCCATTGTTTGTTCCTATCTACACAGTTTCCGTCTTTATTTCCAACATTTATTTCTATGCCTTGTTTATAAACATATTATTCTATCTCACCTAGTATTAATACAAAAAATCCACTTAAACTTCTTTTTTCTTCAAGGAGATGAGTTTCTGGGGACTGGGGACATGGCTCAGCAGTTAAGAGTAAGGATTGTTCTAACAGAGGACCTGGATTTAGTTCCCAGTAACTACACGGCAGCTCACAAGCTTCAGTGACTCCAATTCCATCTTCTGCCTCCACGGGCACAGCACACACGTGGCGCACACACATGGTACATGCCTGAATAAAATAAAAACAAAAAAATCTCTCTCTCTTTTTTTTTTCTGAGACAGGGTTTCGCTGTTGTAACTCTGGCTGTCCTGGAACTCACTGTGTAGACCAGGCTGGCCTCGAACTCACAGAGATCCTCCTGCATCTGCCTCCTGAGTGCTATGATTAATGACATGTGCCACCACCACCCAGCTAAAAGGGTGAGGTTTTTTCTTTTTTTTTCTTTTTTTTTGGTTTTAGTAAGCACACCTTTAAAATATACAATTTTTTGAAAAGTCAGTGAGCCGTTGTGATTTATACGTGAGGCACTCTCCAAGACCGTGTGAAAGGGTTGACTGTCAGCCCGTACAGCTGAGAGGTGATTGGTCATGAGGTACTAAATTCATCACTGGGTTAATGCGTTGAGGAGCTCGTGCAGAAGGAGCCTCTGAGACTCTCGGTCTGCTTGGTGGAGGTAGGTCACTGTGGACCTGTCTTTATCTTGTCCCTTCCTCTTGCTCTCTCTACTTCCATCACGACGCGAGCAGCTTTGTTCCTCCACTGTCTCCTGCTGCCATGACCGTCTGCATCTTCATGTATCTACAGCCACAGAGTCAGCCAACTGTGCTGAAGTAAGATGTGCTCAGCTGGTTCAAGAGAAATGCTCTACAGCCAATATGAAGAAGGTGAATTTTGATTAAAAAAAAATTGAAAACGAGAGATTGGTCCACCTTGCCTTCATTGAACTCTTCTCTGTCACCATCCAAAGGGCCCTGGCCGTGGCCATATCTTGTGGAGGCACAGACAAATGGTTAGCTGGTGCTTGGTCCAAGTCAGAGTCAATAAAAGTTAAGAAAATGCACAGCAGATTCTCTCAAGCCTCACTTGGGCCCCCAAAGTAACTGCCTTAGTTAGAGTTTCTGTTGCTGTGATGAAACACCATGACCATGAGCAAGTTGGGAAGGAAAGGCTTTATTTGGTTTACACTTTCTTATCACTGTTAATCAACAAAGGAAGTCAGGACAGGAGCTCGAACATGGCAGGGACCTGGAGGCAGGAGCTGGTACAGAGGCCATGGAAGAGTGGTGCTTACCGATTTGCTCCTGGTGACTTGCTCAGACTGCTTTCTTATAGAACCCAGAACTACCAGCGCAGAGATGCAACCACCCACAAAGGGCTGGGCCCTCCCCCATCACTCACTAATTAAGAAAATGCCCTACAGGCTTTCCTACAACACAAGCTTATGGAGATAGTTTCCTAACTGAAGCTCCCTCCTCTCAGATGACTTTTGCTGGTGTTAGGTTGATATACAACTATACAGCAGAGTATGAAACAGGTGGAAATTTGGCATCTCCCTCTTTATTACGTTCATTATGTGTCAGTCTCCTATGCTTTGGCTCAGCCTCTGGCCTGACTCTGCACAGGCACATGCATCACTAAGGAGTGTCTGCCTAGTCTATCTCATCCCCTTTCAATGCTGAAGGCATAAGGGTAAGATCTCAGGAGGAGCAAAGCCTCAGAGAACAGGCTATCCACAAATGAGAGTGATCAGCTGCAATGGCAAGGCTGTTCCCTGGAGATCACAATCTCTCTCTCTCCCTCTTTCTCTCTCTCTCTCTCTTTCTCTCTCTGTGTGTTTGTACATGTTCACATGGAGGGGTGTGCATGTACACACACATGCATACTCACCTATATGTACATGGGGGTGCTAGAAGTTGATGCCTGGTGTCTTCTCTGATCGCTCTGCACCATAGTTTTTGAGACAGGGTTTTATAATCAAAACGCACTGATTCAGCTATGCCGGCTGGCCAATAAGCTCCAGGGTCCACCTGTTTCCACCCTTTAAGTACCTGGTTGACAGCCATGTGCTGCCACACCCAGATTCTGCAGTGTCCTGGGTTCCAAACTCGAGTTCTTATGTTTGCACAGTGGCGCTTTACCAACTGAGCAGCCCTCTAGCGCTAGAAGTAATTATCCCGCAAGAACTGGATTCTGTAAATGATAAGGAACTCCTGGGACCACTGTGTAGAATAGGAACTGAGACAGCAGTCAACCAGACCCACACCTGAACAAGGATACTTAGTTACTTCTTGTTCACTGTCCAAGTTCTGCCTCTGTTTTAAGCCTAAAGCTTGCATCGGTACTCTGAAAAGGGACTTAGGGTCATTGGACCCTTTATCTTCTTTCTAACACAACCCCACTGATTAAATATCCCGCCTTTGCTTTACACTGTTACTGCTTTTCTTACCTGGGATCTGTGAGTGGTCACTGAGCTTAGCCTGGTGAGCCTGCTGGATCTGGGCTTCTGCCCTGAAACTTCAGTTGGGGATAAAAAGACTAAGGGACTCATGTGTGTGTGAGGGATCTGGGAAGTCCAAGAGGGGCAGGGAAGGTAAAACCGAATGGATTGAAGGAAGGATGAAGGGGCTGAGTTGTAGCGTTAGAGGCATGAACATCATCTTTCTGCACACCCTCTGATAACACAACCCATTTAAACACAGCTGAAGAAACAACCAGGGAAATTGCAAGTTCAAGTTTGCCAGTGCCAGTGGGCTGTGCAATGATGGTCACAGAGGGGTTAGACCCCCATGGAGTTGAGCATTCAACCCCAGGATGGCAGACAAGAATAACAGGACAACAGACTCAGAATGTGCTTCTGGTGGCCTGGGCTTCCTCCTCTCAGTTGAAATGGAAAGGATCTCAGACAGAAAGCAATCCCCAAGCTGAGAAATCTCAAACTCAGACCCTTTCCTGCAGCTGTACCCAAGGGTTGCACAGACAAGCAAAGGGTGCAATGGCTTGCATCCTACAATCTTGATTGGTTATCCTTTTACAACTAACATTTAACAAATTTCACTTTGAAAACAATCAGAGTGTGGGATGCAGTTGTAAATACCGCCCTTCATCTGTATGCTCTGTTTACTTGCCTTAAGTAAATAATGCCCAAAATTTGTAAATGCATAATTTCAGCGCTGTCCTGGTCACTCCATCAAAATATAGGTATTAAGGAATTTATGCTCTACATTATGAAAATTTTATGGCTAAATTTTAAAGTAATATCACATAGAAATTCCTATCATTGATGTAAGTTTATCTAGCCCTTGATAAGCCCTATTTCATGCATTCCATGAAATAGACATTCTGTCATTTGATTATATTGGTTGAGTTATAGCTTTGTTACACTTTTGAATATATAGATGATTACAGTTTTGCTATTCTGTGAGAATTAAACAAGGTAATGCAATGAGATATGACAAATACATGAAAAAAATTTATTTTATAAATTATTTATATATGTGTCTATATAGTATGTGCATATCTATTTGTGTATGGCTGTGTGTGTCTCTGCATATGTGCCTCTGTGTGTGTGTGTGTGGCATATGTGCCTCTGTGTGTGTGTGTGTGTGTGTGTGTGTGTGTGTGTGTGTGTCTGAAAGAGAGAGAGGTAGAAAGAGAGAGAGAGAGACCCTTGAGGTCAGAAGAGGGCATTATTGATCTTCTGGGGCTGAAGTCACATGGGTATGAGGAACCTGGGTCCCTTGCAAGAACAGTACTTACAGCCATTGAGCCAACTTTCTGACCCTGGTAAATTATTGAGTTTCGAGAGGAAGAGACTGGGTGTCTCCTGGAATGTGGCACAGCTGTTCTCCACGTTCTTCTTTGTGATATCCAAATGGAAGTGTGCATTAATACAGGGTGCCATGGAGATCAAGGACAGCTGATCACGGACCAGAAGAAGAGTTTTATGAATGGGGCCCCTGGATTGACTGACACATGGGTGTGCTCCAGGTGTGCACATGTGTGGTGCCAGGTAAAGAAATATAACATGGCAGGAGGCCACAAGTACATTGATATTAAAGTGTAAACATGACACGCAGGGACAAACCGTAGTGGAGAAATGCCTAATGGCCTGCTGTTCTTGGTAGAATTAAATTTAACTAATGTGATGTTTAGCCAGATTAGCATAGACAATGTTTGTGGATTCTACATTATCTACCAACAGTGGTCAGGGGGCTGGAGAGATGTCTCAGTGCTTAAGAGCACAGGCTGCTCTCAGAGAGGACTTGGGTTCAATTCCCAGCATCCACATGGAGACTTACAACCATCTGTAACTCCAGCTTCAGGGATCCATCACCTTCTACTGGCCTCTGAGTACAGTGTCCTTACATGGTGCGTTTATACACATGTAGGCAAAGCACCCAGACACATAGAAAATAAAAATTTGAAAGATAATGAGCAATATATTGGCATTATTTAATGTATACTTCCCTGTGATGATGTGAAGATTTTGCAGGCTGTTTATCAAAGCTTAACAAGCAGCCTTAATGAAAGGTCTCAGCTGACCACAGCCATCCAGGTGGTGGTGGGGAGCTTCTTCCCTCACTGGCTTTCCACCTGTTCCCGTGCCTTCCTTTCACTTGTGAGTATTATTGAGCACCATGGAAAGCAGCTAGTTAAAGCACTTTAACGTCAGAGTCCTGAAGAGCTGCAGGACACCGAGGGAAGGCTGTGTACACGAGGTGAGCATACAGGAAGAACACTGAGCAAATCCATCAACTTTCCTAGATAGGAATAGAAGTCACTTTAGAAGAGGATCTGTAGGAGCATTCTAGGATGAAGAAACTATATTTTCCCTTGAATCTACAGGCATGGGAAAGATGCCTCCTATAAAGATCTAGCGTTTACCAGCACCATTTTAAACAAGCTTCAGAAACTCATCAGTATCTGAGGCAGACGAGTACTCGGCACCCCACCTACCCAAGGCTGAGCTACTAGGTGTCATTTCATCTAACTAGAGAGTCTGTACCATCCAGGACCTTACCCTGTGAGACTATAAATTCTGCATCGTAAGGAGCATGGGACTGTCTTGTTACAGCTCTTACAGCCACCATTTCCGTGTCTGGAATCTGCCAATATGCGAAAATATTGATAAACAGCATAGCTTTCCACCAATAAAACTAGAGAGGCAATCCAGTTGAGTTTAAAGGCTTCAACTAACTTCCTGCTGTGAGCCAGGCAGAGGAGTAGAAGAATGAAAGAGGTCTTGGTGTTCTGTTTCCAGAATATGCTATGAGGTCCTGTTGTAGAAGCTTATTTTTAGTTATGTACAAAACAATTGTTTCGTGCACTGTTGGGTGAGGGACTACCCTAGGTCTTGGCGTTTTGTATTGTCTGCAGGTGTTGGATTTCTGTGGGGGACATTTGATTGCTTATGATCTGCACCTGAGGAGTTCTGAATCAATAAAAACATCTGAGCTCAGATGCTCAGGGTTCCACTGTCCAGTAAGGCATTGTCCAGAGGTGGTTCCCTCTGCTGAGGTCTGGCAGGGCTTGGACCTATGAAAATGCCTCTGTTTTTTCCTTGCTGAGCCCACACAGCAGTGTACTATATCAGGGTTCCATGGGACCACAGTCTCCATTTTAATAAGCATCATGCCCGTGACTTAGTCTAAATAGATTCAAATCTCTGCCTAGGGCAGATGGCAGTATCCTTCTTGCTAGGTTTGTGTGTCTGGAGTGGAGGCTGGACTGTTGTCAGGGAAACACAAGATCCTGGGGCTGGACCACTGTGGCCGTTAGCAGAACTCTCCACAGCAGCTTATTATGTTGCCTGTTCAGTCCCTTCGGTAAACCTCATGCAACAAGGCGCATTTGGCTAAAATAACAGCAAAAGGATGTCAGTGAACTGGTCTGTCTGGCACGTGGGTAGAAATAACAAGGCCAGTTCTGGGCGGGTGATGGCGCCAATCAAAAGTCAAAAGAAGTAAGGACCTGATGCTGACTCTAGGACAAATTGCATTTCCCAGCTTTACAAGCCTTTACCAATAGGGGGCGAGAGGCACCCATGTTGCCTGGAGACTTTGTTATGCATGTTAAAGCTTTCACCCTTTTCCGGCTCCCCCTCAAGGCAGTTCCCAAGTGAAGTACGCTTGTGGGTGCTGTTACCTCTCTACCTTGCATAGTTCTTCAGTGAGTTACACAGAGAAGGGTCTCGCTGACATACTCGCTGACAAAAAAAACTCCAAGAAGCTCCATGGAGAGATGACTGTTCCCACAGTATTCTGAGAGCATTAACAGCCAGCCTTCTCATAGCAGACCTGAGAAAGGCCGAAACAAGAGGAATGGGTGGCTCTGAGCACTGAAGCATTTCATGGCCCCTGTCTCGCTTCACCTGTCCCTGAAGATGAACTACTTATTGCACAGTTTGCATCTTGACAGGGAGGACAGAAATGTATCTGGGAGTTGATGCAACTCACCTTTTAGCTTGTCCACAGGGCTTTGCCTTGCTCACCTCCCGGGGGATGCAATGTCAGATGTTGTGAATTATGGTGATCTTGCAGATGCAAGAGAGAAGTCACCCCGGATTTGTGATCATGGGACACAAAGTACAGGGTGGACACAGTTACACTAAGTCATCTGGGAGCCTTTCGGCTGGCCCTGGAGTACTGAATTCAGAACATCCCCAGGAAACACATAAGAGGGCCTAAGAGCCATAGGTTGAAGAACGTTCTATATTTATAACTCAGGGGCTATGTTCTAGGGGAATGACACAAGGTACGAAGCTTATCCATCCCTTTCACACTATCACATGAACCACTAACATTTCAAAGAACGAAAACTTTAAGGGCAGGACCAACTCCAGCCCCAGCCTCATAGAAAGAGGGTGCCTTGACTTCCTATGCTTCCACTTTAAACATTTAACTAAAGTTCATAGTGAAGGGCACTGATTCCCCCAGGTGGCCACAGGAAATAAAGAAAAGTCTGTAACTCTTAAAAGGAGTCATTTTCCTTCTCCACCTTCCTCTTCCAAACACTGATTTGTTTTTCCCTCGCTGTGTTAAATGTACTGGCATCTATCCCAGCATCTTCCATCACCACGAGTAGTGTTAGAAGCCGCCTTCTGCTTAGCAGACACCGTAAGGGTTGTCGGGACTATGAGCCCAACACATTGCCTTCTAATTTCAGACGTTTACAGGCAGTGATCTGGAGCAACGGACAACCATTTTCTGTAGAAGAAATGGGAAGTGTGGTCGGGGCAGAAAGACTCTCCAAGGAGTCTCCCTAAACAAGACACACTAGCAAACGCCATGTGGCAGAGGCGTATGCATAACCCGTTTAGATGTCTCTCTTGGTTTTTTTTTTTTTTTAAGTTAAAAAAATAAAGAAGAGCCTTTTCAGAAGCTGCCCTTTATTGACAGGGCCTCACCTGCCTTCCTGTCTCTGCTAATGAAACATCTTGCCTTTAACTTGGAAACAGCCAAGTGTGTGATGATTTGTCGCAGACAAGGTAAATGGTCCTCGTTCCGTTCCTCCCAGCCTCTTGAGTGGAGCCTTTGAAAAGGCCCCGCTGCTGTTTCCATCATTGGCAGGATTCTCTTTATTGGAAAATAGACAGCTGGGAGAATTTGTGTTGGGGACGATTCTTCTTTCTTGAGAGGATGATAGCATGGCTGAAATTATGGAAGCATAAAAGCTGCAGGTTCTCTATAATGGGCCCCGCTCAGTATTATTAATAACCACACACAGGCACTTTTATGTTGGCAACTGGCTTCAATCATTTTTATCACGTAATAGCTGCAGAGGTTGACTGAGCTCCTCGGTCTCTTTGCGAGATTGGGTCCCAGTTACACATAGTTTTAGAGCTGGGAGGAAAATCCCAAGGCTCATTTGGGAAGTACTTGTGAATTATTAATTCACGGTATAGTTTATGCATACCTGCGCACACACCGGGGTGCATCAGCTGGAGAAGCCAGTGGGCCCAGTGTTGTCTCATTGAATCCACATGACAGTCACCTGAGAAAGACACTGTGGCGGCACTAGCTTCTGGTCCAGACTGTCCTCAGGCCACACCTACCCACAGTGACCCCTTTCTTCTGTAAAAGAAATCACAGGACAGCCACCTAGAGCCTATCTGAATCTCTAGCCTCAGCAAACAAACTCCCCAGTGACAAGACTCCTGGAGAACAACAGACTTCCTTCTTGTTTCCCCAGGGAAGTTTGCAGAGCTCAGGCTGCCAGACTCGGGGACCTCACTCACTTATGTGCCAGTGGTAACACATCCCCTTCAGCTGCACAATCGACTCACTTCAACGAGGTGCCCCCTTTCTCCTCTCTTCTTCCATATCCTTGGAGCCCCTGATTTCTCCCCGACAATGCAATGCCTGCCCCTTTCCTCTCCTCTATCACCTCCTGGGGAACCAGAGGCAGCCTGACTGCATGATACCTCCCCCTTCTCTGAGACCTAGAAGAAGGGGCACCCCTACACACATACACACACACACACACACACACACACACACACACACCGATTCAAGGTCCTGAACTTTCTTTAGAGGTCCTACCATGATGCTGTCTGTCTGTCCACGGTATTAATACTTCTTATAATGAATCTCTTATCTGAAGGGCAATCCACTTCAGCACAAAATTGTGTAGGCTCTTCATGATGAAGAAAATGGGGGTTAGACAAGATGGAGAAGCTCTTCCATACAGCAACTTTCCCCCATGATCCTGGACACAGGTCCAGAGCCAGTACTAGCAACAGAGACATAGAACAGCCCAGAGCAGGCAAAGGCCAGCTGAGGATGAGGACTCTCTGTAGGGAGCAGAGGAATCACCCAGAGAGTGAAGTCTTGAGTAAGTGTGTACTGTTGACAAGACACAGCTGTGACAAACGCCGAGGCTCAGAAACATGGGACACTGTTTGTGCTGTTCCCCAAATGGGCCAGACTCTAAGCTGGCAAAGCTTCTTTCTCAATGATTGATCAGTGTGCACAAAAAGTAGCAACCTCGGCTCCCTTCTTTCCTACGTGTTTACAGCTCGAGACTCCCAAAGAGATTTCTACCTAGCAAGCTCCCACCACAGCTGTGCATAATAAACACGCTGAAGTTTCAGAGTGTGGCTCCTGGAGGTGCCTCTCCATCAGAGTGCATGGCCCCCGAAGCACGTGTGTCTGTGTGTCTGTCCTTTCTTCATTCCCTTGCTGTCCCTAGTCAGGGTTCCAGGGCCCAAGCCAGCAGGCCAGGGTATTTCTCTCCCTTCTCCTTTCTCCTTTCCACCACCACCTTGCCTTCTCACCAGCAATAAACATTCTGGAAATAAACATCAGAAGGGGAAGGAAGTCAGTCAAGATTGAGTCAACGAACTAGGAAAACAAAAGGAAAAAATAGAGAGAAATGTTTAAGTTTCTTCAACGTTAGGAATTATATTTTGAGAAATACTGATAAACAAAATCCTGACAATATAGAGAAAGAAATACAGTAGGGATACAGAAAGGAAGTATAGCCAGCAGTTCTGAAAGGCCTGTGCAGTGAGTTATTAGTTTTAAAGCTATGCACAATTCCCTAATACTTTTAAATATTTCACTGTAATAGCCACTATCTGCACTAATTACACTGGACATATTTAAAAAGCCAAGAGAGGTGGGAAGCCTTGAAAGATAAACACACATAGGAGAAGGAAGCTAAAGTTGAGTCAAGATGCCCTGAAGTCCCATGGCTTTACTGAGGTTTACGGTACAAAACATTATCAAATTTCGTGTTTTATTTTGAGTGTGTGCATGTACCTGTGTGAGCATGTGCATGCGTGTGTGTATGTGTGTGTGTGTGTTCACATAGCTTTTAAGCTTATTTAGGAGTATCACATTACATGATATTTAGAGGTCAGAGGACAACTTGTGGAAGCGGGTTCTCCCCTTCCACCATGTGGGTCTCAGGGATGAACTCAGATCCTCAGTCTTGGCAGCAAGCTCCTTTATCACCTGAGTCATACCACTGGCCCAGGACTAGCACAGATAATGCCCTCTAATGCGGGAGGTACTATTCTTATCTCTTACATTTGGGGAATTAGATAAGGACCAGGACGATACAATAATTAGTGTAATTATACTTCTCACCCACATCTGACAGATTTAAGAGTGTAGATTCTTGATCAATACCTTATGTTGCTTCCAGAACACAAATTATAGGAGAACTGAGTCTTATAAGTCATTTTATTACTGGTAGAAAAATCTTCCCAGTAATTATCTCTGCAGAAAAACTATTTAGACCATTCTCATTATTAAACATTGAAACAAAACCCTTAAATGAAGTACTGATAGACCAGTTACAGCAGAATAATAGAGCATCATAACCAAGTATGTTTACTTCAGTAATTCTAGCAAAGATATTAATGAGTCACAAAAGAAAAGTGTCACGCAAATCATTCCAAGTAATGTCAGCGTGTCTGACTTTGAGTTAGCTACCTTTCTCATTTTCTATGATTAAATACCTGGCAAAAAAGTAACTGAAGAGAGAAAGCATTTATTTTGAAGGACAGGTAGAGGGGTTCTAACCCATCATGGGGGGAAGGGACGGCTGCAGAGGCATGAGGAAGCATCTGTAGTTAGGATGCGGAGAGAATACAGGAAGTGGGGTCAGGCTTTCAAACTTCGAGACCCACGTCACTTCCTCTCACAATGCTCAGTTTCCTAAGCATTCCACAAACTTTCTAATCAGCAACACCAGCTGGGAACCAAGCCTCAAACATATGAAACTATGGGAGACTTATTTCATCAAGTCATAGCAATCAGGTAATTTATTTCTAAAATTTCACTTCTAGATGTCTCATTGAGGGCTTTGTGTTTGTCTACTTTTTCCTTCTTCTCAGCCTTTGACAGTTATGAATCTTTGCATTGGCTGATTGCAAAAGTAATAATACTTCACTGACCAAGTCTGAAAGCAGCCCAGATCAGTGTACACAAATATAAGTATTTAGAAGGCAATTTAACAGCATAGCCATTTTGCAAAATAGTAAGAGCAGACTCTACGCTAGGATCCACGGTCTCCCCAGCCATGTGCTTTTGACAAGTATTACAGTATCAGCAGTGAAATTCCCTATGTGGAGTAGGCCACAGATCCCCTCAGAGGTGGTTGGTTACACCACAGCAGTGGTGCCATTATTTCTCTAGTGAGTACTTCTTGCCAGGCAAGTTGATATTATTGCATTCAAGGGCCAGTATGCACTAGTAGATGGCCCACTTCATGTACTTATGGGTAGCACTAATTGGACTTGGTTGGTTGGCAGGGGGGAGGATTACAAGTGGTAGATGTTAGGGATATGTTCATATTTCATTGTATACTGTGATGAAATTCCAGAACAATTTTTAAAAAGAAGATGAAAAAAAATCACATGTATACCAATTTTTAAAATAGCCCTTATTGTAATTTTTTAATCATCACAGCAAAATGTTGGAAGAGGGGCTGGAGACATGTCAGAGCCATCTAACAAGCACATTCTGCACGTGCAGAGGACCTGAGTTAAGTTCCCAGTACCTATGTGGGTGTCTCAAGGCTGCCTGCAACTCCAGCTCCAGGAGATCTGATACCTCTGGCCTCCAAGGGTACCTGCACATATCTGTAGACACCACACACAGAAACATAACTAAAAACACTAGAATTAAATATTTTTATACATCAGAGGAATTTTCAGTTAAAGGATAAGCAAAGGACATGTCATACATTCTGCATTGTTGAGTTTTTTTTTTTAAGTGGTCTCTTGAATGCCACAGGGTATAAAAAGGTATTTAGATATTTGACAGATATCTAAGCGGTGATAGAATTTGCCATAATTACTTACAGATTACTCATGAAAATCCAAAAGAATCAAAGTCTGAGAATTTAAAGAAAAAATAAGCAAGTGGAATGAACACAAAGAATACCCCAAGACTGTGTATCTCTGGGGCTCATTACCAAATTCTGCCTGAAATATTTTAATAGTCAATTTAATAAAAAAAATCTGAGTATTAATTTTAGCTTCACAGACTTTCAATTTCATAGTGAAGATTCTCTTGACCATTTTTGTTATATATATATATATATATATATGTGTGTGTGTGTGTGTGTGTGTGTGTGTGTGTGTGTGTGTGTGTATATATATATATGTAATTGTGCTGGTTAGTTCTTATCAACTTGTCACAAATTAGAGTTATCTGGGAAGAAGGAACCTCAGCTGAGGAATTACCTCCCTCAGATTGGCCTGTGGACATGTTGGTGGGGCATTTTCTTGATTAGTAATTGATGTGTGTGGGCCCAGCCCACTCCAGGCAGCACCACTTGGCTAGGTGGTCCTGAGTTGTATAAGAAAGAAAGCTGAATAAGTTATAGGAACAAGCCAGTAGGTAGCAATCCTCCATGGTCTCTGCTTCAGTTCCTGCCATGCTTTCTGTTGATTGTGGACTGTGATTGGGACGTATAAGCCAAATAAAACTTTCCCTGCTGCACAGCACTAGCCTCTGAGCCAATTTGCCACCATCTTCTGGAGTTTTGGGCCTGCTTGCAAAAGATTGTGAGAACTGGGTCTGTTGACTCACAGCAAAAAGACACAAGGTGAGTCACTGGACGCTCACCTGAGAATCCAGTCACCTCTCAAGGAGCTGTGTGGAATTATTCCCTAATTGCGCATGGCCTAGGGTTTGGGGGGACGATAGAGGTAGGGAAGGACTACAGGAAGGGGACTCCACCTACGTGGCTATGGGAAAGCCAGCATCCCTGCTGGGTAAACACTTTGCAATGGGTCCTTTTGCTTGGAGGAAGCACCCATCCTCTTGTAAATAAATCCTCCCCCCTCCTTTTTTTCTGTAAGTCCAATAAAGCCATTGGCTCCCCACGTGAACTTTGTTGGAATTGTACCTTTAGTTTCTCTTTGGGACCTCAGCAGGATGATAGATGCTGTTTACGTCTCCTCCTGGGGAGGCATTTTAGCTACACTATCCAAATTACTTTTTTTCAGTCAGTGCTATATTGTAGCAACAAAAAGCAAACTAAGACAATCTTCCCTTTGGTTATTGCATATCATTAAATCCTATCACACTGAAAATAACTTCTCAAGGTCCTGCTCATTTTAATATTGGCAGAAATAATGACTGTGTGCCTAACTGTCACCTCCTTCTACATTTTTCTCAATAGCACTGTGGTTAGCTGAATGACACTGGCTTTTGAAACATAAATGGATTTTCATCCTCAGTCCAGGAATGTCACATCAATCTTCCCAGTAGATTTTCCAGGGCACCTACAGCATTCTGTAACACCTCTGCAAATTTGCTGCAGACTCGAATCTGCAGCGTATGCTCAGAAAAGTCAAGGGCTATTTAGTGCAGTCTACTGGAAGGCAAGCCCTTTTGGACAAAGGATTAGCAGAGGCTGTGGCAGACTGATCCAAAGGGATCACCCAACTTCACTCCTGGAATACCTTGTAACCTGTAGCCTTGGAGCGATCAGTTTGACAGTTTTCCTTATACTTCAACCATCAAAGCAGTCCTTACACGGGGTATCTGTGGTTCACGGGTAAAACAGTCTTTGACAGTTGGCAGCAATAGCAGGAGTTCAACTCAGCCAGTTTTGAAGGTCGGGAATCGATTGAAGGCAGACTAAAATCTATCACCTAAAGATGGCGAAAACGGAGAGAATTCCATGCATACGCTGTAGTGAGAGCCACTGCTAATATAGTAGAAAATATGATTCAGAAGATAGAGATATTAAGTCATTCTGAGTACCAATGAATAAGCAGTAAATACCTGATGTATTCAAACTATGTTAGGCACCGTGACGTGAAAACACATTAAGGATGAAATAGGTAATCACAGATGGGTTAGCCACAGTGATACACTGTTTATGAGCAGCCGCTGATAGGAACCTTGGAAGACAGATAGTTGAGCTTGGTGGCTCTGCCTCTTATCCCAGAACTTAGAGGGCAGAGGCAGGCTCATCACGAGGTCAGCCTGGGCTAGGTAGGGAGGTATTCTACCCCACCCCACCTCCATCCTCTGAGGGGTTATCAGGTATATAAGGAGGTAGGAAGTCATTAGCACTTCTCAGGGTTGAAGATCTCATTGACTGCCTTCTTTTTACCCGGATGTGGTGCTAGTTCCCCCTTCAGTGGCTCACCGAACGTAGCATTGCCTGGATGTCTTTGACCTCCAGGCACCACTGCAAAACTGTAGACACCAACCCCACAGCCGCACAGTTTCATGCTGTGTCCTTGAATGGTCTTGCTTTGATTTTGAAGAACATACTCTTTGCCTCAAAACTGTTGCTTTACCTCTTCTAGAATGTTCTTGTGCTTTACTTCTCCTCTTTACCTGACTGTTTTTTGTTTTTTTTTTTAAATCCTGGTGTGTCAAGTGTCAATAATCATCCTTAGCCTGTCCAGCTCCCAGCAATCCTTCACCCAATTACGATCTTTCTTCCTTTTCTTGTGGTATTCTGTCCTTTTGCTTCAGAGCACGAGTTAAAATGTTTATTCATAGATTTACTTTGATCTTTTACAGATGGGATTGCGTGTTTATTTTGAAAGCAAGAAATGTGTTTCTTTTAGTTTATAGACCAGGAGCCTCTCCACATTGTGGTCACCTAAACGAGACCTGCATAGTGACAACACAAGGTGACATGCTAACACGTGTGGGGGACATTTCACAAACTCCATCCCTAGATAAAGAGCTATATGGTTGCTAGGACAAAGTGGGTGCTTTCCTTCTAGGGGTGAGAGCCTCTTAGAGGTCATTCAATCCCAGGTGACCAGTCCTAAGCACCTAAGCACGAATGCAGACAAGCAACACTAAATGGACTTAGTGTGATGTATGCTTATATATAACAGTACTGGGGAAGAAAGGGTCATGAGTTTGAGGAGTGGAAAAGATACGGGAAGAGTTGAGAGCAGGGGAGAGGGAGGAATGGAAATGATGTAAATAGAATATTCTATGAAATCACAAAAGAAATTTAAATGTGAAGAAGTCCTTGTAATTTAGTATGTGTAAACGTAATAAAATATTGAGTGAGAGATACGTAAAACAGCAACAACAACAAAAAGACACGTCACCTCGCTGCATTAAGAAGAAACATCGGCAGCGGTGTGGTAGAGTTAGCATAATATTTGTAAGGACTCCTAAGAGTTTAAAAAAAAAAAAACTAGCTTCTGATTAGGGCAATGGAAAAGTTTCACGAATTTAGCGATTTAGCAAAAATCCCATTCCACCCAGAACGACAGAAAAGAATTCAGGAGTTCAGTGAGAAGCGAAAAGGAAGAAGAAACAACACTTGGGAGGTGAAGCTGAGAGAACGGGGCTCTGGAGTCCATCGGAGGCTCTTGATTAAAGTGGATTAAATCCAGACAGTACAGACTCGGGGTATGAATTTGGACAAGTTGCTTGAATGAGTTTCACATAAGACTGAGGTTTTGGTGATGAAAGAAAGAGATAACAGGGAAAGACCCACCCTGTTCCTGGTGTGAAATAGGCAGTCCATACACGGCGCACAGCAGCTGTGGTCACGAGGTAGGTATGGCAGACCTTTCTTAATCAATCTAACAGACTGAATGGATCAAGAACGATAGGAAGAGACAAAGGAACAGATGGGGAGCCCGGGACCTGGAGGTGGATGTAGCCGGAGTTTCCGGTGGGGGTGTGTGTGTGAGGAGACAGCCAGCCTTGATCAACATCTATCAACTTTTTTTCTTCCCCTTGGTGTTGCTGGGGGTCCGTGAAAGACAACGGAGAGAGGAGATGATCAGAGCCAAAGGTCATGAGTGTGGTCCCGACAGCCCAGTGGGGAAAGGGCCAGAGAAAGAAGCCTAATATGAGTTGCTATGGCAATAGCAAAGGAAGTTATCCACCCCTGGCACCGATCTGTGGGATCCGGAGGACAAATAGCACTGGGGGTGGGACACACACTGGTGAAATTCATTTTAAAGCATGAATCTTTTACATTTAAATGGGCCTGAGATTTTGGGGTCTTGGTAGGCAATTTTACCTCTCTCTGGATTGATTTGACAAACCCATCGAAAATATATTAACGACTTAAGAACAGGGTTTGATGGCTCTATTTCCATGAAAGATATGTAAACATGCTATGGGTATTGGCCACAGCTGGCGAGATTCAGATATTTGCATAGATTGTCAGTAAATAGAACGAGCATTCACTTTCTTGCTAGCTTTCTGCTACTGCTACAAACATCTAAGATAATAAACTTGTAAATGTAAAAGGTTCGTTTTGGCTCAAAGCTTTGGATGCTCTATGCTTCAGTTCGTTGGCCTTCATTACTGTGGGCATGCGGTACTATGTCTTTTTTTTATTTTATAGAAAATAAAGTGGTTTTTTTTTAATATACAGTATAGTCTGATTGCAGTTTCCTCTCTCTCTTCTCCTCCCAGTCCTCCCCCTCCACCCCCCCCCCAACAGATCCACACCATTCTGTCTCTTTTTAGAAAACAAACAGGCTTCTAAGGGTGCTCTGGCTGGTTTTGTGTTAATTTGATACAAGCTAAAGTCCTCTGAGAGGAGGGAACCTCAGCTACGAAAATGCCTCCAAGTTCATGTTATAGGCAGGCTGAAGGCATTTTCTCAGAGACTGATGAGGAAGGGGCCAGCCCATTGTGGATGGTGCCACCCTTGGGCTTGTAGTATTGGTTTCTATAGGAATACAGGCTGAGCAAGCCATGAGGAGAAGGTCAGTGAGCAGCACCTCCACGGCCTCTGCATCAGCTCCTGCCTCCAGGTTCCTGCCCTGCCTGTGTGTCTGCCCTGGCTTCAGTGATGAACAGTGCCCTGGAAACATCAGCCAAATAAACCCTTTTCCTCCCCAACTTGCTTTTTGGTCATGGTGTTTCGTCACAGCAAGAGAAATTCTAAGATAAAGGGATAATAGTAAAATAAAATAAAACATAAAGAAATCAGAATATAATAATAATAATAATAATAATAATAAGCAGAAGAAGAAGAAGAAGAAGAAGAAGAAGAAGAAGAAGAAGAAGAAGAAGAAGAAGAAGAAGAAGAAGAAGAAAACAGAAGGAAGAGAGCCCAGAAAAGGCACAAGAAACAGATGTAGATGCAGATGCGCACTCATTCGCACACACAGGGATTGCATAAAAACACTAAACCGGAAGCCTATAGAGTAAAAAAATAAAATAAAAATGAGTGAAATTTAAAAAAAAACACAACTAAGTTATAGAAAGAGAAAGAGAGAGAACGAGAGAGAGAGAATCCCTGACATGACGTCATGAGACAAGGAACCTCCACAGGTGCAGTTGGTTTGTTTTCTCCGGGCCATCTACTTACTGCTCCGCAAGTGGCCTACCCTTAAAACAGTTTGTTTTCCCATTGAGTCACCCTTGGAGAAACAAAATTTCCATTTCCAAGTGGTTATCAATTGGAGATAGCTTCCTGTTTAGGGATGGAGACGTGTGCCCACTTCTTTTCTCAGCTCTAGGACCCCTTTCGGTGCAGACCTGAGCAGCCCCTGCGCACGCCGCCTCTGTCTCTGTGAGCCTGTACGTGCGTCAGTCCTGCTGTGTTCAGAAGGCCTTGTTCCCCTGATGTCCTCCATCTCCTCTGGTTCTTATGCTCCTTCTGCCTCCTCTTCCTCAGAGTTCCCTGAGCGGTGAGGGCAGAGATCTGATGGAGACATCCCTCTTCGGACTGAGTGTTTCGAGGTCTCTCACTTTTTGCATATTGTCTGGCTGTGGGTCTCTGTATTTGTTCTTGTCTGCTGCAGGAGGAAGTTTCTTTGATGATGGCTGAGGAAGGCACTGATCCAGGGATATAGAAGAATGTCACTTTAGTAGGTGACACCTCTTAAGTGCAGAAGTGCATGGCAGAACAGAACAATGCCAGGGAAGTGACAACAAGAGAGAGGAAGGCTGAGGTCTCACTGTGCCCAGCAAGGGCAACCCTCCAGTGACCTAACTTATCCCACCAGGACCCCACATATCATGTGCTCCCGCCATCTCCCAATAGCACTGCCACTTTGGGGACCTAAGCTCTACACATGGACATTTGTTGAATATCTGCCAAGTCATAGCACAGCCCAAACCAGGCCTTGGGGTAAAAGATGACTGTGAGACATTCACAGGCCAGCCTTTGTTTTATTTAATTTTTGAGATGACGTCTTACTATGTAGCCTCGCTAGCTTGGAACTCAGGAGATCAGCCTGTACTTCCTCCTGAGTACTGGGGTTAAACATGTGTCCCAATGTGCCTGGCTTTCTCCCAACTGTGGACTGTGCTACCTACATTCAGGGTGGGTCTCTTTAGTTAAATCTCTCTCAGATGATCCTAAATACAGTCAAATTCACAAGGAAATTAGTTTCCACACACAAAGAGCATTCTATACTTTGCAAATCTAGCTGATTGTGGCCACTCTGAAAAGACCCAGTGCACCTTCTCACCAGAGACGGCCGTCTGGAACACGGTACTTGTAATATAAGCAGAAGTAACTACTTATAGAGTTTGTATTGAATTACATACCAGATAAAATGTTAAAGAATTTTGCAAGAGCCATCACATTTAATGTTTACAATATTTCTGCTAGCTGGGCGCTATTAGCCAGGAAGCTGAGGTCATGCGTCTTCTCCAAACTTACACAACAAGTAGCAAAGACAGACCTGGAATCCAGAACCTATGCTTCTGTATAGTCTTAGGCACTGTTTCTCACGTGATATAAAAGTAATATCACTCTCTCTGGTGGTTTGAATGAGATGGCTCCATAGTCTTGGGCATTTGAATACTTGGTGTCCAGTTGGTGGCGCTATTTAGGGAGGATTAGGGGTGTGGCCTAACCTGGTAAAGTGTCAGACCAATTAGAGACCCTCTCTCAAGAGGGAGGAAGAAGGGGGCAATGCTTGAGAAACGGCACTCAGGGTTGATCTCTGACCTGCACACATATGTACACATGCACTCCGTCACGCATGTTCCCGCACACAGGGACATGCACATACACACATATACAAATGCACAAAGCTTTGAAGATGAAGATGCCCAAGCTGCTTTCTATAGGCCTACCTGTCCTGCTGTAAATCATAAACTAACTGCTTCTGTGTGACTCACTAATGGTTAAGCCGGGTCATGTTTTAATCTTCAAAACAAATGTTTAAACTGAAGAATCTTTCTGACATTTAATTTATTGTCTGCGTCTGAGGTGTAAGAAGTTTGAATACGTTTGGAGATAATGTGATTTGTGTTTCGTATGAGAAGTGCCTTGTCAATCATTTCAACATTTTCCTGTTGCTTTTAGATGCTCATTGCCAGGGCAGGATGAATAAATGAAAATACAATCTGCCTATAATGGTTCATATACATCACAGTGAAAGACACATCGGTTTGTGTGAGAGAAAAGCGAGTTAGTTATACCTTTTCAGAACAGCAAAGATAAAACTTGTAGCTCTGGTGATGTCATTTCTATGAGACTTGGCTTGGAATCAATAACTTGTTTGATGTCTCACTGTAGCATGGTCAATTAAAAAAAAAACAAGCTTCCCGGTTAAAAAAAAACATAGAAGAGAACATCTGTAAAAGCTTCTCAAGCCACGCCTGGGCAGGCGTGAGTGGTGAACCAAGTGGGGTCTCTATTCCATGGCTTCCTTCCGGCCATATGATTCACATCTGGGGTCTGCCACCACTCAGACCTGCCAAGACATGGGTGGGGCAGCTTTCTGCAGGTATTTTCTTCAAATCCACTTGAGATATGCCATCCAATGCAACCAAAGGTTGTTAGGAATGGCCACGTATCTGGAAATGAGACGAGGATATGGGAAATAGCACTGCAGAGCCTCAGGGCCAGAAAGGCTTTGGCATCTCAGCTCCAGCCTCGATGGGCATTTGAAGCCTCCAGTTTCTCTTCAGCCTGATGTGGGGATTATGTAATCTGGATCTGACATGACTGTGTATCCGGTATGGGTGATGTGGTGTTGGGTGCACAGTACATTCTGAGTTTAGATGCTTCTTCCTAGATACCTCTCGCCTCCAGCTGTGGGATGATGGGTTGTGTGGGTGACAGAAAAGCTGACAGCTGGGTTGGCACTCCTCCCAGAGCGAGTACAACCCTCTCTTTAATTTTGATCACTCTCAAGACACAGCAAGACTTAACCAGCCCCTTGGAAGACTTAGATGGAGAATAGGGGCACCTTTAGCAGGTTTACAAACAAGAGAAAAGAGACATGAAAGATGGTACAGGAAGCGGTTAAAAAAAAAGTGACATAAAAAAAGAGATAGCAGAGAGGAGACAGCGATGAAGCTGTATGCGCAGAACCAAAGGAGAAAGAACTGAAATGACAAGAAAAATAGAGCTTCACCAGTAATGGAGACTTGGTTTCTGTGACAGAACAGAATGCACACAGAGATCCATGTACTCTTTAGCAGTGTCTGTGTTCTAACATGACTGGCCTAGTGGGCATTGATTAAAGACATGTCTATAACAGTGACAAAGGACCCAAGAAAATAACCCTGGTAAGAAAAGATGGTCCTTGTCTCACAGTCTCAAAGGTTTCCTTAAAGGCTAGATGGCTCCATTGCTGGTCTATGGCAAGGCAGAAAGATCATGACAGAAGGAAGACATCACAGTAGAGAAAAGGTGCTTACATCATAACAACCAAGAAGGGAGGGAGGGAGGGAGGGGGAGAGAGAGGGGGGGAGAGCGCGAGAGAGGGAGAGAGGGAGAGAGGGAGAGAGAGAGAGGGAGAGAGGGAGAGGGAGAGAGGGAGAGGGAGAGAGGGAGAGAGGGAGAGCGGGAGAGAGGGAGAGAGGAGAGAGAAGAAGGAGAAGGTGAGAGACTCCTCCCCATAAGGCTCAGGGATCTTAGACTGTAAGATCCAGAGAGGGTGGAAAGCATCGGAGACAATGTTTTCGGGGCAGGTGCACATAACTCCCAGCAACAGGAACAGAATGCACACGATCTGCAGAAGCTCTAGCCAGACAAAATCCTAGCAAAGAGGTAGAAATGTGGGTATGAACCCCACCACTAGCTATCAGCATTTGATAGTTGCTGGAGAAGGGGCATCGATTATCTTTAATAATGCGTCCTGTGGTAGATTTATTTCACACCAGGGCAGCCTCCATTCTCAAGATTACCTGGGCAACAAACTAAACTCTATAGGGAAAGGAAACAAAAAGAGAAGGAAGAATAACTCTCAAGGTTGGGTGGAAAGGGGTGCGGTGGTAGAGAGGGTAGTTATGGGAAGAGTTGGGGGAGGAAGATGGATATATTCAAAATACACTGTATGACACTTTCAAAGAATTAATAAAGTATTGTTTACAGAAATGGATCTCCCAGTACTATCAGAAGCTACACCCATAATGTCTCCCCAACATGAGTGCTCAAGTGTGAGCTGACCGAGGATGACACTCATGGACAAGCCATAGTGGATGGGGAAAAGTGCATGAGACTTCCACGCAACACAAAGAACTATGGGAAACTGAGGAAAGCTTGGGAGCAAGAAAGGTGGCCTTCCCCAGAGAAGAACAAATCTATTGGCTGTCCAGTACCAAACAGTCACCTCTAAAAAATACATAAAAGTAGAATTATATGAACTGATTGGTATATTTAGGAATATATATATATATATATATACATATGTATATACATACATATGTATATATATGTATATATACATATACGTATGTACATATGTGTGTGTAAAAATTATATATATATGTATATATATATATATATATATATATATATATATATATATATATAATGGCAACTTGTGAAAAGAGAGCTCATGAATTTGAAGAGTAGCAGGGAAGGATGTATAGGAGGATTTGGAACGAGGAAAGGGCAAAGAGAAATGTTATAATTATGTTATAACTATAATTATAATTATGTCATAATATCAAGGATAAATGATATACACTTAAGAGTGTGCTCCAGTGACCTTCTTCCTTTAACCAAGCCCCACCCATGAACAGCCCGTTCAGCTATGTGAACCTATCAGTGGATCAGCTCATTGATGGAGTTAGCCTCATGCCAACTTCTCAAGCTTCCTCCAAACACTGCTGCGTGGAGAACGGAGCCTCCAACACAGCAGTCTTCGGGGGTCATTCGTCATCCACTCGCCACATTTTTAATTAGAGTTCAAGGCTGATCTATTTGTCTTCTCTCCAGATCCCACTGAATAAGTCAGTCTTATAAGGCAGAGTATAACAGATTCAGCAATCCAAGGAGTCCAGAAAAGTATTTCCAATAGTCTCCACAGACGTTCATACTCACACTAACATTAAGTAATATTTTAGAGGGTTTCTAGTAAAGTTAGAACATCTTTAAAGACTGTAGACAGTAGAAGCACTTCAAGCCTCTACACTGCCTGCAGTGGGAAGGACCTCGGAGAATGGGCTCCTTCTGAGTTCAACCTCCGTGAGCTGCTTCTTATTTTTACAGTAGTCAGCATATCTTATTTGGATATAAAAGGGACGGTCAGAGATTGCATCTAAAATACCATTTTCTTTTTTATCTGGGTCACTGGAAAGCTTCTTTGTCAGCAGGAACAGTGTAAAGTAGTAATCACAGCGTATCACCACAGTTTGTTAAACATCGAGATGGGAGGACACGATGATTCCTTCCCTTTCGGAGACATGTGCCGCATCCCCTGGGCACTGGCCCCACCCCACCATCATGGAGTATGCTCTTCTAAGGACAATATGAAACCTTAGGTTCTCTGCTGAAAGAAGCAGTGCAGCAGAAACCACAGGTTATCGGTGGATGTCGCATGCATGCTTTAAGTTGGATCTCAACTCGGAATGTAAATAATGGGTACGGTAAACAGCGGAGGGTGAAGTAAGCAGTGTGGATTCAGAAGAGGGGCTGATGCCGGCACACTGTGCAACCTTAGGTGAGCCGTTCACCCTCCCTGCGACTCACCTTCCCAGGGTTACATGAGGTAGGCATGTGGGTTTAAGGAGATGAAGGAATGGTGTAAAACATTTATCCATTGAAAGTATTGGCATCTTTTTTAATTAATAAATAGGATTATCAAACATATTGTGTATTTAGGGAGTACTGAATACATTTTAAAGAGAGAAATTAGTTTTAATTTTAAATGCCAGTACTGGGGCCAGGGAGATGGCTCAGTAGCTAGATGTGCTTGCTAGGCAAGCCTGACGTCCTGCGTCTGATGCTGGCAATCCATGTGAAAAGCTGGATGTGGTGGCCTGCGTCTGGCTTTTGTAACCCCAGCATTCCTACTGGGAGATGGAAGGTGGAGACAGGAGAACTGGTTGGAAACTTCCAGGGCCACCTGGTGGGCAGTATAGCTTCCCAAGAACAGGAACGAGAGAGACTCTGCCTCAAAATAAGGTAGAAGGCAAGAAATGAGTTCTAAAAGTCATCCTCCAACCCCTATCCATGTACTGGGGCACACAGATACCTGCGTGCTCGAGGGCACACTCACAAACACACAAACACACACACACAATTTAATATCAGTATTTAATGAATACTACAGATTTTACCTCTTGAGCTACTTAAAGTTTTAATAAATGTTTTATCAAATATCTGCAGTAAATAGCCACACAGGTATGGGAGGCACAGTTTCAGCTAAAAATAGAGCCACAAACACTTAAAGACCATAGATGCGACTTCCTCACATCCTGCCTCGGTTAAGAACTGGCAGAGAGGCATCATCACAATGACTCAAAGGCTATGACAATAGCAGGATGTTCTAGACATGGTGTCATATGTCGGTGGACAAAGCTACATGAGAGTCTGGACAGACAGAATTGCCTGTGACCAGGAGTTTGAAGCCAGACTGAGCAATACAGTGAGATCCTTCTTAAAACAAACCAACATGGGGCTGGAGAAATGGCTCCAGTGGTTAGTAGCATGTGCTGGTGGTGTGGAAGACATGAGCCAAGGTCCCAGACCTCATGGCTCACAGCTCAGCACCACCTGTAACTTCAGTTCTGAGAGATCATCCCCTTCTAACCTTCATAGCCAATAAACATACAACCCTTCTACCCACACACAGAATTAAAAACAAAATACATCTTAATAAGCAAATACACTTTTTTATTATCTTTATTAGCAATTCATACAAACTGCTCTTAGCATTTAGAAATAGAATTTTAGAAATATATTTAGAAATACAACCTATGCAGAGCTGGTTTCTGTGAAATCGCAAGGAACCAGCATTCATATTCCATTAAGTGCCTTATGCGCTCAAAGGAAAAGGCAGAATATTAAGTTCTAGAACATCTCCCCAAAGCTTGAGAATAACAAGAGTGTGTTCAACAGATTTAAAGGGACCATTTGGCTTTGGATCCTGGAAGAGGCAGAGAGATCACCACCCAGACAGATGGAATCGCGAAACCGCTCATTCTCCCCAGCAATGAGTTGGCTCTCTACCTGTCAGTTTCCTTCTCAAATATGTATGTTAAGGACAGTCTAAAATCGGATGAATCATGGGTAACGAAATTATGGTCCTTTCACTAGAGATAATAAAACCCAGAATGAGACCTGTTTCACACAGCAAGCTTTGTGGAGATGGCGTGATTCATTGACATCGCTTCCATCCAGCAGATTTATCTCCTCACAGTGACAAGGTGAGCACATCCAGTCAGAACAATGGCAGATGTGAGGGCACAGGGAGGGCGCATGCCAGCTCCTCGAGGCGAGGCTCTGTCTCCTATGTAAGAGCTATATTTGCCTGCTTAGTTAAAGGGGATGTTGGAATGCTTCCAACCTTTACAAGTGGTTACCTGGGGAGAGAGAGCCCACGCAGCCTCACAGGAGAGTCTTTCCCACAGGTGAAGTCCTTCTGTTAATTTCAGGCTTTTAAAATGACTCACACACTGGATGAATTAAGTAAAACACCCTTAGCAGAAAATCGTGAGTTGGCTCTCCCATTATTCTTTTTCTGTTGCCCTTTTTACATTAAAAAAATTTATAGTATGTGTCTACATGTTTGTACCCATATGTACACATACATGTGAGTGCCCATGGGAGCCAGAAGAGGCCATTGGATCTCATGGAACTTGAGGTACAGGAGGCTGGGAGCTGCCTGATATGGGTGCTGGGAACTGAACTTGAGTTCCGTGCAAGACCAGCATGTGTTTTGAATGTCAAGCCACGTCTCCAGCCCTCTGTTTTTAAATTTTATTTTTATAGCTGCTGCTGTTAGTGTGTATGTGCATGTGTGTGCGCGCGCACACACACATTTAGGGAAGTGCAGAAGCCAGAGAAAAACACCAGGTGTCATGCTCTGACACTCTCTGTTTCCTTCCTTTGAGACAAGGTCTCTCACTGAATGTGGAGCTGGGACAGCAGCCAGCGAGCTCCAGCAATCCTCCTGTCTCAGCTCTGGGTTCCAGGAGCAACTCATGCGTCACACCTGCTTCTAAATTTCCTTATGTGGCTTCTGGGATCTGAACTCTGGTCCTCATGCTTGAGTCTACATGCAAAAGCTCTCATTCACTCCAGCATTCTGCAAGTCTTTGGGAAGTTCTTGTTATTTCCCTATCAAGCCAGTGAGCTAAATACAACAAGCAAACATTTTAGTGAATTCGTTTTCCTGTTGTAATTTTTTAAAGGTTAAAAAATATTCAGCTGTGGGGAGATTGAATTTTATTATTCTTTTTAATGAGTTCACTAACTGAAATAATTAATTATTCATACTGATGAGGAGTGGCCATCCTTTCCAGTGGGGATCTTAAAACAATGACAGGAGGGGGACGGTGCATCCCGGGTGATAAAGTGCTTAAGGAGTAAGCATGTTGATAGTACTGGGTTCCTTCTCCAGCACCCCCCAAAACTGAGCATAATAGTACATGCTCAGAACTCAGGAGGTAGAGGCAGGAGAATTAGATGTTCAAGGCCATGAACTGCTACATAGAGTTTTTGTTGGCCTGGGCTTTGTGGTGATTTGGATGAGAATGGTCCCTATAGACTTATATGTTTGAATGCTTGGTCCCCAGTTAGTGGAAGCATTTGGGAAGGAATGGGAGGTGTGGTCTTGTTGGAGTGGGTGTGTCACTAGGGATGGACTTTGAGGTTTCAAAAGCCCATGCCAGGCCCAGTCTATCTCTCTGCCTGCTTGAAGATCAGGATGTAAGCTCTCAGCTACTGCCCCAGTGCTGCGACTGTCTGCTTCCTGCCATGATGGTCATGGACTAATCCTCTAACACTGTAAGCAGGCTCCCAATAAATGCTTTCTTCTATAAGACTTGTCTTGAGGTCGCTTCACAGCCGATAAGAAAGACTAATACAGACTCCATGAGACTCTTCTTGAAATAAAAATCCAATCATAAAACAAAAGACAGCAACAGATTTTAGAATGCTTAATGGGGTACCTAGGATGTAAAAGGTAGGAAAGTAACATTCCCATTTCCTTGACCTTCCTTCTTGTAGTCACAGGAAGGCAAGCATGTCACCATGTCAGTAAAATGTCTCTAATCCAAATGTAAGTGGAAATGGGGACACCATTGAGGGCACTGTGTCTAGGCCGTGCCACCATCAGTCTCTCTCTCTCTCTCTCTCTCTCTCTCTCTCTTGCTCTCTCTGTGCATTTGTGTGCATCCCCCACCTCAGATCTAGTCCTTCTAAAGCTACCTGATAGTATGATGCTGAAATTTGAAAGACAGCCAGGGATCAGGACCAGAGATGGTCCTGAGAGTTAGATAGCTTCATCCTGTTAACCACATCAGCAAACATCTGCAACTGATTTTAAAGGAAACCTTAGGCTCCAGCAGTGAGGGTCATGTCAACATTCTGTACAGAGGCAAAAAGGCTGGAGTGGACAGAGCCAATTGGAGCCCCGGCAAGGGCAAAGGTGACAAGTCACAAGAAAGGAGACTGAACCGGTATTCACGTAATTTCATACTGCTTTCCAAATCAAAATTTTTAAAACTATTTTCTAAATCTCGATGATGCATTAGTCAGCGTCCTCCCAACAGTAGGGAGGAAGCAGAGGAGGAGGAGAAGCAGCAAAGAATACAAGCCTGTCATTATAAAATTTATCTTCAAAGATCATCAAGATCATCAGAGCGGACATAAAAATCCACCTTTCACGCGGAAAATGGCTCATCTTCACCGTCATCAGTATGTACAGTTACCACAAGTAAAACACGTTTCCTTAAAACACGTAAGGAGATGGGCATGCTAGCTTCCTGATTGGGTTGCTACTGTGTGTTTCGTGCACCAGATATCACTCTGTACCTCAGAGTATGTGTAATTAAAACAATAATAATTAATCTCAGCAATTCTATCACTCTGCACTTCGGCTTTCCTCGTGTCTAGATGTGCGTACCACAGAGTGGGAAGACTGACCATGTGTCTGCATCCATGGATGATTCTAGAATGTTTACTGTACCTGAGATTCTTACAAGCTGGTGTAGGAATCACCCTATGCTGATCAACTTTCTTTTCTCTATTGTCACTAAAACCAGTGTCCAGAATATAAAGTCCCATATCACCCACATCTACTTTATGCCGAAAGGAACTCTAAGGAGAAGAGGCCGGCAAACGTCTCCTTCTCGTCATTTTCACGCAGGAAACGTGTGCAGGGCTTCCAAAGGATGAGAGTCATCAGGAATTGAGCTTTACAGGGGAAGTGCCAGTAGCCATGGAATGCAAACAAAGCAACAAAAATAACAAGTCAAAGCCCACCCTAGTTCTAGAGGTTTATGGAGTTACTCAACTGTGTGTGTGTTTTCAGCAGGGCGCTCCTCTTTATTGTGTACTACCTTTATACATATGTGTGTATGTATGTATGTATGTATTTTTGAGGCAAGGTCTCTCAGTGAACCTGGAGATCACATTTTTTGGAGGGGGGCTAGGCTTGAGGTAGGCAAATATAGGAACTAGCCTAATCTGAGATCCTATTTGGTTTGAGGTTATGCACAACCCCATTCTAATGCATTTGACAGCCTAGTTTCTTCACCTGTAGACATGATGTGTACACACTCCTCTCTAAACAATACACCCAGAGCCTTCTTAGTCTCCCACCTGCATCTGGATGTCCATACCCCAACCTCCGGACATTAGTATATATTTCTCCAACCCTAGTAACACTCAAATTTAGACAGTTTCCATTTAAATGGATTCCCAATGAGGCTGATAGGGAGATTCAAAGGACTGATCCAGGCTGAACTGACTTTGGGTTCATCTATGATCATGAGAACTACGTCCTTCAAATGATCCTTTAGGTCTTACCCACGCAGAACTGGGAATACACATGATTACAGTTGGACGCATCATAGGTAAGATCATGCACATCACAGAAAATGAATACATGGCTTAATCCTTCAATAAAACTAGAGTGTTACCAAACTACACCCCTCCGTAATTATCCCCCCTTTCCTTTAGGCTCTGTAAAAGGAGAACTCAGGCTCTAGAGAATCCTTCCCTTCTATAAGTTTCCTTGGTCCTGGTGTTTTCTCGCAGCAATAGAAAAGTAACTAAGACAGCATTCCAGAGTATAGCTAGCCTTACAATATTAGATTTTTAATCTTTTCACTAGCAGGAAGTCTCGGGATGATGTAAGGCAAAGCTTACAAGTTATTATAAGGTTTATTTACAGAAATCCGAAAGGTCATTTTCAGGGAGGCTAATGGCTTCTCCCTTCCGGCTACCTTATAGCATCCCTGCCTACAAGAGAAGATGAGGCATTATTCCCGATTTGAAGTTACAGCCCCTCGGGGTTCTTTGCTCCAAGAGACTTATGGTGAGACCCTAGAAGGAAGAGGGCAAACAGGAAAGTGACATTATTTCACACACTGGCTTGAAGAGCCCGTTGTTGTCTTCAGTCCCATGTGATGTTAAAGACAGTCAAAGGCTACTATTATTTGGATTGTTTTAGCCAATTTGGGATCATACATCAGAAGCTTGGTCTCTCGTGTGGTGATGCTGGGATATGGGGGAACCTATAAAAACTAGGGTTTAGTGGGGGCTCCTTCAGGTCATAAGAGGTAGCACTGCCCACACTGGATTTAGGACAATCCTAATGGCACCCTGACTCAGTTATTTTGAGAGCAAGTTGCTGTACAAGACTATAGAGCATGAATTGCCGTCTGGATTTTGGTCTTGCGTTATGATCTCTCCTCCCTCCCTCTCTCCATTCTTCCCACTGTTCTATCACCTGTGTGATGACACAGACAGATGGCTCTTGCCAGAGACGGCACCATACTATTTAAATTTTCAATCTTTGTCGTTATTTCTTTTCTCACTGCTGTGACCAGACACCTGACAAGAGGAAATTGAAGGGGTGAAGAAATTATTTCGGTTAACAATTAAGTAGGCACACAGTTCATCATCAAGGCAAAGGCAGTAGGCAAGAACAATGGGGAGCTGGTCATATTGAATCTACAGTTCTTAACTGACAGCTGAGAGCTGGTCTCTGCTCATTTTCTCCTTATTCAGTCTGGGACGCTAGCCCTCGAGATGGTGCCACACACGTTCAGACGCTCAGGCTGGGTCTTATACTTGCACCTTTATGGAAACACTGTCATATGTATACCTGAAGGTGTGTTTCCATGGTGATTCTAAGTCCATTCTAGTTGACAGTGAAGGTCAACCATCACAACCTCCAACACTGTGAGCTAAATACAATATTTTCTTCCAAAGGCACCCGTCTTCAGAAAAGTTTGCTAAAGCAATGAGAAATTGACAAATGCCCAAGATGTCTCTGTTTTGTTATTTGTTGTGTGGGAGTTATCTGTATTATTATCTGTATTGCCCTAGATAGCATATAATATATCTGTATAATATAGGGTAATATCTGTATTACCGGTGCCCTAGAATTTATTTAGGAAATAAGAGGCTGCACGTAAAGTGCTTCATGTTGCATAATGCGTACATGGCGCACACTTGTAGCCGTGGGCTCTGCCCTCCCACTGCCGAGTGCATAGCGCAGGCGAGGCGGGGAGCTGCGGACAGAGTGAGAGGGTAAACGATGGAAAATCCAGGCAGACCCGTGTGAGCCTGGCAGGAAGGCAGCACAGGGAAAAGTTCCCCTTTTAGTGCCCGGTTCAATACCAAATCCATCCAACCTGCGATTGGACCCTGGTGATTCCTGAGACTAAACGTAAGGTCCATGATCTATGGGGCCAGCAAGATGGCTCAGTGGGTAGAGGTTCCTGTTCCTGTCACCAAGACTGATAAGAGTTCTGTCCCCAGGACTACATGGCAGAAGGAGAGAACTGACATCTGCAAGCTCCCGTCTGATCTGCAAAGGTGCATGGTGGCACCCATGTCACCATGAAAGGTTATTTTTTATGAACGTAATTAAAAGATAGATGATTTAAACATATGACCAGAGTTTTATCATTATGCAAAGTAGCTGGCGAGAAATGGCTTCAAATGGTCCTTAAACATCAGTTAGGCAAACATAGCACACTAGTTACCTTCTGTACACTCCAGTATTTATGAACTTGGTCATGCCTATTCTCCTCAAAGGGGCCAGGGATATCTGCGGAAGAGAGTAAACAGAGTGGGCATGCTGCAGATAGTAAACAAAGTGCTCCTTAAAAATGTGCATTTAGAACTAGGCCAGCGGGAGCCCCTACATCAAGGCTGGTTGAGGCAGTCCAGCAAGAGGAAAATGGCCCAGGGGTAGGGAAAATATCAGAGACCCTCCCCCTGACTTCTAGGAGATCCACAAGAAAACCAAACCAGACAACTTTAAGGTCTATGTAGGGAACCTAGCACAGATCCACGCAGGCTCCATGTCTGCCACTTTAGTCTCTGTGAGCCCCTAAGAGTCCTGGTGAGTTGACTCCATGTGGTGTGTACTCCTGGTGTCCTCGACCCCTCTGGTCCTGGGGTCAGGATGTATTGTACGAGAGAAGTAAATAAATAAATAAATAAATAAATAATGTCTACTTGGGACGCTGGAACATGGATCACCTGAATTCATCTTCACCACAGCCTTCTTCTTATCCCCATTTCCCAGAAAGGCTAAACAGTCTGTTTATGTCACACTCACAGTAGACTAAACCTAGAGTGCAAATCCTGCTCTGGATCCATATCATATCCCTAATATGGCCCCAGCTAGGATCTGTATTAAGATCACCTAAGTTTGGAGAGATAGCTCAGTGGGTAAGAACGCTTGCCTTGGAAGCGTGGAGGCCCAAGTTCAAATCTCCAGCACCCACATAAAAATCTAGACATCACTGTGCTTGCGTCTAACCCCAGTGGGCAGATGGGTGGGCAGAGACAGGAGGATTCCTGGGGCTGGCTGGCGACCGGCCTAGTTCCAGGTTCAGTGAGCGACCCTATCTCTAAGGAATAACTCAGAGAACGATACAGCAGGACATCCCATGGCCGCCTCTGGCCTCCACACACACTCACACAGGCATTCATACATGTACACATGAATACCACACACATGTAAACATATACCACAGTCACACATATGCATGCACACACACATGCAAAAAAATAAAAATTAAACAAAAACCTAAAAAAGCCCCCCCAATCTCTTGATTGTAAATTTAGGCAAAATAGTTGAGAAGAGTATCTCAGTTCTTTTTTGTGGGGTAGGGGTGGGTGGGCACTACCTCTTTCCTTACTGTTAATCACTGGGGTCTCCCTGTCAACTAGGAATACAGTTCATTAAGACAGATATTTCGCTACTGCAGAGGCTCATTACTATAAGATGAAGGAAGTCTAGATGAAGGAGAATAGATGTTTCCAGATTGTCTCAGAGTTCTGAATCTTCAGAAGTGTTTTTTTTTTTTTCTTTAAATCCTTCGATTCAAATACTTAACATTTCTTTTAAGGCATCTCGATTAAGCTCTGACTTATTTGTTCAGATGTTTGTGACAAAAAGATCATCGTGTTCTATCCTTCTGTGTCACAAATTGCACACAATGACTGTTTTATTTGAAGCGAATTATCAAGCAGCTTTTATGGGAATATCACTAATAAACTAAAAGTGCCCTTGATGGCATCAGAACGACGCCTCCGCTTCAGATTGTGATCGCAGTCCTACACGCCTGCACACCCACCAGGTCCCACTGCCAGATTTTAAATGACATCCTCCAAACATTGACATCAGGAAGTCCAGGGGATGAGGTGTTTACCCGGGAGGGTGTGGTCTGTCAGGTGGGAAAGGACATCTGCAGAAAATGAAGGGCAGGGTCACTGACATCCTCAAAGCATCTCTGCCCAAGGATGGCTGCTTGAACACACCTTATTGGTTTACATCCTGACATATTAACCAGCAAGCACCCAGGAAAAGTCCCTGTGTATTCTCACCTCTGCTGCCAGCCATCCACAGGGCTGTTTATTGCTCGAGTGTGTGAAAGAGACCTCAGAAGCACAGGGGCTGTGATTGTGCTCTGAGTATCCATAGGTGTTTGAGAGGAAGTTCAAAGAGGAAAGGTAGTTCCCAATCAATAAAAGCACCTGAGTTCAGACGCTAAGAGTTCCACAGTATGGCACCACCCAGGATGGAGGTTCCCTCTGCTGAGGTCAGGCAGGACTTGCACTTCTGAAAGCACCTCCCTGTTTTCCTTGCTGAGCCACCACAGCAGCTATACTGCTACAGTACAAGACAGCTATTGGGGAAGAAAAAAAAAAAACATAATATTTTACCATCCACCATATGTTCCAAATGGCTGGTGTATCCACCTGTTTAAAAAGAAGATAACCAGGTAATAGAAGAGCAATGGTTGCTTTTCCTTATAAAGCAAAAATGATTATTTTTTTTCTCTGTGGCTCAAAAATTCCGAAGCACTTAAAAAGAAACAGTTGTGATTTCAAATCGTATCACATAAATTTATAGTTGAAAAACATTGCCAAAGATAGAAGAAAATGAGAAAATTTCTGTAGAACTCTGTGAAAGACAAGGATATTTAAAACACTGAATGTATTAAATAATTCAAATGACCAAGGGGAATATGGAAAAATGGACAAGACATATGAATAGACATACCGCAGAAAAAGAATTTAAATGGCCCTTAAATATATGAAATGATGCTCTCACTGATGGGGAAGAGTGAATTTTGATTCTCTTTGTTTATGGAAAGGAGAGAGTGGAGAGATTCCATAAACAACAACAACGAATAAAACTACCATATGCCCTAGCCACATCGCTTCTGGGTATATATTTGAAGAAATCTAAGTCGACATTCCACAGAGCTATGGTCATGTCCATGCTCACTGAAGCACACTCACAGTAGCCTGGCTATTGACCCAGCGTGAACACTGAGCGGTCCACCAGCTGACGAATGAATAAAATTTAATATGTGTGTGTGTGCGCTTATATATGTATATATATATATATACACATATATGTATGTGTGCTTATATGTATATACACACATACATATATATGTATATATGTGTATATCTTTATCAATAAAGAATGAAATTGATATGTTTCAATTGGTAGAATGCTTGCATACCATGCACCTTATAAATGACCTGTGCTAATTTGTTTTCTGTGCCTGGGATAACACACTGACCTAAACTATCTTCAGAAGAGAGGGTTTATGCTACCTTGCAGGTTGTGGCCCATTATCAAAGAAAGCCAAGGCAGAAACTAGAGGGATGATCCAACAAAGGAACTCGGCTTCCTGGCTTGCTCTCCCTGCCTTGCTCAATTACCTTTCTTACACAGTGCAGGCCCACCTGCCTCGGGATGGCACTGGTACTGGAGGTACTGGATCCTCCTGCGTCCATTAATAATCAAGAAAATGCTCTACAGACGTGCCCACAGGCCAATTTGCTGGAGGTGATTCCTCAATTGAGAATCCCTCTTCCCAGGTGTGTCAAGTCGACAACTAAGATTATCCATCAAAAGTTGACCCTTTATGAACTGCTTCCTGGCTTACCACCCTGGAAATAACCAGATATAGAAAGACAAATATCATGTCTTTGGCATTTGTGGATCCTAGATTTTATATAAACATACCACCCCCCATACACACACACATGCACAAAGACACACACAGCATAAATATAGAAATGAATGTCTGGGGAAGGAAGAAGACCAGCAGAGGAGGCAGGGGGATTAGAGAGCAAAACAAATCATACTTAATGAAGATGTCCTTATGAGAACCATCGCTAAGTCCAATCAATGCATTCAACAAAATTTTGAAAAAAAAAATTATAAATCTCTAGCCAGACTAAGAGAAGCTTTGTAAGAAATAAATTAGCAACACAAAGGGATGAGAGGGAGGAGGTGGCTCCTTTGACTCCAGAGACATTTTAAAAGATGCTAAGTGAAGCTGAGAAACATTCTGTTCATGAACACTCGAATGACACATGCCAATTCCTTGAAAATACAAGCTATGAGTTCTTATTCAAGATGAGACAAAGCGAATTGTGCCGTAGATATTAAAGATTAAGTTGTGGAGGGTGGCCAACCCACGCAGTGCTGTACCTTGAGGGAAAACTGACTCTCTCTCTCCCCCAAGGTAGCTCCTTTGCTTAGGGTAGGAGGGCTTCATGCATGTTCCCCCTTCCTGATGGGATTTTGTCTGGCTGCAACACACATCCGACAGTATGTGGCCAGAACAAATTGGACTTGTTGGGAAAAAAAAAAAAAAAACAGAGGGCACAGTTGGGTGTTTCGGAAAGGGGGATGGGTCTGAGAGCAGTTGGAAGAGAGGGTGGATATGATCAGCATGCATTAGAAGAAATATTCAAGGAATTAATATGAAATGAGCAGAGAAGAAGGTGTTGGGGTGGAGAGATGGCTCAGCAGCGAAGCGAACTTTCTGCTCTTGTGGATGACCTGGGTTTGGTTCCCAGAACTCGCATTGGGTGGTTCGCAATGATTGCTAACTCTATTTTGTTGGGCATCCCCCACCCCACCGCACACGTGCAAGCATCACAGAGGGCTGGGAGGTGACTGTGCGATGTGAAGAATGAAACTCATGTCACTACCATCTTTGCAGGCGCTGAGTCAAAATCCTCCAGAGACCGACCTTTCTGGTTTATTCTTCTTACACATTTAAGCAAGTAAAACTTTGGGAAGGGATTGCCACTTGACAGTTACCGCTACAAAGCTTTAGGCATATCTATCTACGTAGAAACTCCCTAGCAAGGTGACCAAGCACTTCCGACCTTTACAATAAGGATGAGTTTTATTGGCTGATAAACTGAGCTCGGGGCTAGGGCATAGAAGATGGATCTTTGATAAGCATAAGGAGAGATTCTATTTGTGGAGGATGCCAAGTACACGATGGAGTCTCTTTCATAGGGATGACGTCATTTCTATTTACTGAGAGATAATGCTCAAGATACTGGGGGGATTCATGTGGAGCCTGTCTCCTAATGCAATAGCAAAGACCACCAGGTTGTTTGACCACTCACTCCGGCATTCCAGGTGCTCCGGCATCATTCATTTCCTTCCGGTGAAGGAAACAGGCCGGAGTGATTGACAATCCTGGTTTCTCCAATGCTTTCTCAAGCTGTTTCTTACACCGTTTCCAGGGGATTCACCTCCTTCTGCAGGCCTCCCTGGACTCTGCATACATGTGGTGCACACGCATACACTCAGACACACACAAAGCCACAGAAATACAAATAAATAAATCTTTTTACAAAGTTATGCTTAAAAATAACATTTGAAAAACCGTAATTAATTATAATAACACATTTAAGAAATAAATAATAACATTTTGACAAAATTTCTTCCACAAAACAGAAAGGGAATCAATAACCACTAAAGTCATCCTGAATCCACTGTGGCCTAAAGAAGAAAATTAAGGACATGGTTAGGAAAGCAGTCCTGGATTTTCACTATCCTTCATAGAGGCACTGGGCCTGATGACCTGAGCTCAGTTCTAGGAAACTTGTGATGGAAGCAGAGAGCTGGCTCCAGGTTGTCTATTGACTTCTGCATGTGTACCTTGGCATGCATGCATCCGTGCACACCGCCGACCCACCCACCCCCACACTCTAAAATAAATAAGAATTTAAAAATCAAAAGAGCAGACCACATTCTTAAGTAAACTGCTTTTATTAGCCTTTATACCACAAGAGAATCTATTTCTTTCATTTTTTCATTATCATAAAAATGCTACAAAAATCTGATTAATGGGGAAAATAGATTCACCATAAATTCTCCACATTGATAACACCAAACAAAATATTCATCAGATTGTGGTGCTGGGAAATGAAACATTAAATTAAAAATGGAAGTAAAATTCTACCACTTGGATATGTATATTCAAAATTATGATAGAATTATTATGTATATTTTACTGGAAAAATGGAAATTTCCAATGCTTACCTATGAATAAATAAAAATGCATCAAAATCATTATAGACGATGTTTAGAAGCCAATTAAACACAATTAAACTTCAAATAATTTCTTCTACTTTATAGAGCTGCTATACACCTAAATTTATTTAAACCTTTCTAATCAGAGAGAGAAGATATGATGTGTAGTATATGACATTACTGACAAAAATTAAGAAAAAGTATGGCCAAATTTTTAAATATTTAGACAAACCGTAAATCATAAGATAATCCATTATTGCTTTAATTTGCTGTTGCTGTGAAATACACTATTACCAAAAATAACTTGCAGAAGAAAGAGTTTATTTCATCTAATGGTTTATATACAGGGTGTCATTGAGAGAACTCTGGGCAGAAACCTGAAACAGGAACCATGGGGAAGTGCCTCTTAATCACTGAATCCTTGCTTCTGCTCAGCTTGATCTCTTAAACAAGCCAGGACCACCCGCCCAGGGTGGCATTGTCTAAGGTGGACTATGCCAATCTCAATCAATTAACAATCAAGAAATTGTCCCATTGCCAGTCTGATGGAGGCAGTTCCTCAGCTGAGGTCCCTCTTCCCAGGTGTGTCAAGTTCACAACCAACTTTAAGCTTTCCAATTATCTATACCGATGTAATAACAAATGTAGTAGACAAGTGTGGTGAGACAAGAAGCTCTCCATAACCAAAAGACCCAACTGAAGCTACGCAGTGGACACATAGGATGTATATAAACCATACCTTCACACACACACACACACACACACACACACACACACACACACGAAACAGGGGAAATTGGTGGACTTGGAAACTGATGACTTACAGGTGGAGTGGTGTGGTTGTTAGGGGTAACAGTTTGGCAGCTCCTCAAAATACTAAAACTTGAACCAGGTGTGATCACACACCCACACCTGTGACCCCAGAACCTAGGTAGCGGTAGATAGCAGGAGGGCTGGGAGTTTTCGGTCAGTCTGAGCTATATTAGACTGTGTAACAGAAAACAACAAAAAGTGCCATCATATATATTGAATATAGAGAGAGTTATCACATGACTTAGCATTGCCCTTTGAGGTTTATGAACCAAGAGAGAACATGTAACGTGCCACATGAAAGCTTGGAATCAGAGACTCACAACAGTGTTATTTGTAAGGACCAACTGTTTAGGGCATGATTGAAGAACAAGGGAACTTGCTGTGTCTACAGAAAAGGTTGCTAGGGTGATCAGAATTTTGGCTGGTTAAAAATAAACAAGAGGTAGCAGTGAGATATATGAATGGGTAAAGATGTTTACCATTGATCTTGACAGCCTGAATTCCATTCCTGGCTCCCACACAGTTAAAGTAGAGAATTACTCGGGCAAGTTATCCTTTGACCTTCACATGCATGCCATAGCTCACATGTACACACACACACACACCATCACCTCCACCATTACCACCACCATCACCATCACCATCACCACCACCACCAACAACAACAACATCAATCAATCAATCAATAAATAATAAATAAACAAATAAATAAATAAAATATTTAAAAATATACAAAGGCCTAGGGAGGTGGGTCAAGGGGTAAAGCTCTTGTCATTCAAGCATGGAGACCAGAACTCAGATTCCAAGCACCCTATAGAGTCAAGTGACAGGGCAGCATACCTTTAATCTCAGCACATGAGAGTCTGAGGCAGGAGACACTTTGTGGTTCTTTGTGGGTTCCAGAGGAAATGAATGGCATGGAGACACTAACACAAGAAGCTCAGACTCTGGGGAAATGCCTCCATGGTGAGAATCCAGTTTATTGTCGGGGGAAATAGGCTTTTATAGAGAACGTAGGGCGGTGCACAAGAGAGAGCTCCAGTAGCTTAGGTCTATGCTTACTAGACACTTCAATCAGCCTGTCTAAAGCTTGCTAATCAGAGGGGGATGGGTAAGGTCAGGAGAAACCCAACCATTTATAGGCTATACAAAAGCTCTTTGCCTGTCCGTATTGCTGATGTTGGTGAACAAGGTTTCTGCAAAGACAGAGGAAGTGGGAGGTTTATGCCTGCCTCTCTCCTGACATTGCGATCCATTTGTCACCAATAGCACCTAGAGCAAGGTGACTAGTTATGGTAGACAAATAGTTGAACTCTAGGTTCAAATGGGAGAACTGTCTCAATACATAAGGAGGAGAGCAATTAAGGAGAATTTTTATACGTTTGCATGCATACACATGTACTCACACACACGCACACCACACACGCACATATTAAAAAAACACCATTAATAGAAAATTATTTCTGTCTAACTTGTGTAAAAACATAAAATGCAAAGCTCATAGCTTTGAATTCTTTTTAACATAAAGCTACTTTATTGTAATGAGATCACAAAAACCATCCTGCAGCTAGATTGAATGGTTTGATAGTTCAGCTCTTGCATTAAAGTAAATTAAAAGTAGTAGGTTCAAATTTCCAGATGTTGAAAATAAAAATATAATTAAATATGGCAGGACTAAAAAAATAATCATTTCACAGTTGGAGATGCTTTGGCAATAATCAAAACACTCAGAGGAGAGCCTGGAGTGATGGCTCATACCTGTAATCCCAGTATTTAGTAGGCTGAGGCAGGAGGATGCTTTCAAGCAAGCATAGGTTATTTGAGTTCCCTACAAGGGAACTATATATAGTGTGACTGTTTCAAAGTGAAAAGAAATCATGTCAGAGCACACAAGGAACTAATGCATTACTAAACCATATTGAAGATCATTTTTTATTCCTATAAATACCTAGGTACATACTATTTTCACGTGGTTATTTTAAATTCAGACAAGTGATCTATGAAAATGACAATATTTAAGGAAAAATCTTACTCTGAGCCCCCCTCACATGTGAGTTGGCCCACGCTGTAGATATGCAAACCAGGGAACAGAAAGATCCCATGTTGAATTGGCTCCTTGAATCATCAAGTGTGGTAACAAGTCACAGCAACTCTGAAAGTTTCCTGTAGGTAATAATTTCCTGAGTAGAGTTAAAAACTGCTTTATAATAGTGACTCCCACAAAATCTCAGTCATAGGGCTTGGTAGCATTTTATTTTAGGGCCTGATTGACAGGCATATTATGCGGCTTTTAAATTTCTGTGCACAGAGCGTTCTTGAGATTCACTTCCCTCATACTTTCTATTAGAAAAACTATGAAAAGTTCACACACAAAAAAAACCTGTCTTTTTCACTGAATGAGAATGGAAGGAAAGTCCATTTTTTTCTCTTCTCTCTCTCTTTTTTTTTCTTTTAATGACTTTTTGTACCATTGACCTGAAGCTGAACAACCCAAAATTCATTCAGATAACTTTTCATTCATTTGGGCACTTGCTCATTCATTTATTACGCTGTCATTTCTTAATTTTTTAAGATAATACTGTATGGTCTGGTGCCAAGCATCAGAAATATGAAGACAAAGGCAGTTTGTGACTGAAGAGGACGCCTTCTATGGGAAGCGATGATAGAAGCAAGTAAATTTTGCAAAAACAGGTATAAAATACAGAACTAGAGCAGAGCCAAGTGTGTGAGCCAGGAGAAGCCCATTCTATGGCAGAAGCTCCATCCGTCTCCGGGTCACCATGGGGAGAGATACTGGAAGCATGGAAAGTCAGAGAGGAAAGGAAGAACCTGGGAGCCTTGGCAGATACAGGAGGCAGCTCAGCAGGGCAGCAGAGAATAAAGGAATGGGCGGGAATAGTAAATCATTTCCGGGTCAGCAAAGACTTTGACTTCCGGGTCCACAAAGAACCTGGGTTCCCAATTGGGTTGCAGGTGTCAGAGCTGAGGAGACGTGTAGAAACCAGAGAAGAGTTACTGAGGGACTAGGGTCAGGGGTGGGGTGGGAATTGAAGGGACTCCTTCCCTGGTCCCTGTGGGGCTGGGGAGGGCTCTTCCCTTCAGTCTTCTCTCTTTCCTGCTAATCCTCAGAGAAGCTGAATGTCTTCTTCCCTACTCTCTGGAGGTCCTTCCCATACTGCTCTGGTTTGTTTTTCTCCCTGTCCTCCATGGCTTGCTTCTCTGCTATACTTAAATCTCTGCTCCAAGGCACATCCTTGGAGGCTTTTGCCCCGACTGTCTGGGTGAAATAGAAGCAGCTGCTGCTTGGTTCCCCCAGGTGATTCTTTTACATTTTTTCCAGCTATGCTCAGCATTATTTCACATCATATTAGGTACTTTACATTTTCACTTCTTTCATTTATTTCTCACCAAAATATAAGCCCTACCAGGACAGAGGCTTTGCATTTTCATTACCATAGCACCAGTAACTGAAATAGCATTGTTCTGTACAGAGGGAAGTCAGTGAATGTTTGCTGGCTGATGAATTCAACAAAGGGATTTATTTTGTGTAGCTGTATAGAGTAGTCACAGCCCTCACTGGAAACACAACACCCTGTACAATACCAAGGTGTGGAGGTTTGCCGACTGTTGTCCTTGACCTCATCCTCTGCTATTTCCACAAGGGGAGAGGTTGGAGAAGGGCCCTTTACCAGCACAAAGCAGTCAAGTTGGCAGATAGGACAACTTGTGCCCGCAATCTTTCTGTGTTGGGGAAAGTGACCTCATTTCCCTTACCATCTTCCCATGAAGGTGACAGCCCTAAAATAGGAAAACATTTGATAAGCGAGTGATTGGCCAACTAATTTCTTTCCCGCAGGTGTTTAGTTGAATTTGGTCTGCAGCTAACAAAGGAGCCTCTATCAGGAAGATCTCACTCTGGTTATCTTAGTGGAGCATGCACTCCCATGACACCATCAATCTTCTCTCCGATGACCACAGCCAAATCCTCTCCTCCAATAACATGTCAGGCTTATTTCTGAGTGTAGATGGTTTGCCTTAATCAAACTGTCTATCGCAGGGGAGGAAATAGCTGCTCTGAGCCCAGGGAAGAAGGCAAGTCACCTCTGCCAACACTTCAGCTGGCTGACTACTCACAAATATATCACTCTTATTGTACCCAGTCTGTCCTGGGATACCTGGGATATGGGTATAGCCACAGCAGAAGGCTATTAAGATGTGCTAGTTAACACTGACTGCATCTGATAGGTGGCAAGAGAGCAGGGGAGGGGCTGCGAATATGTTTATGTAGTTGTTCACATTCAAACATTGGATACTTATGTCTAATCGTGAAATCAGGTGAAGCCTACCTATGCTTTTTACTAACTACAAGTTTAAGAGCCAGCTGTAGCACTGGAGGGGATTTTGACTAAACTGGCTTTTCCTGTGACTTGGTGTGAGCCAGATCGATTTGTGAAACTAACTTCTGAGCTCTCAGTGTACCCCGCCTCCCATGTTTTATTTTGTCCAGAGCCTATGATCACCTTGCTAAGATTAACCTTGAGTATCTTCATGGGTCTGTTTCTGAGGAAGGCTACTTGCCAGTCTGCATTGGAAAATCAATGACCCTCTAGCCTTTCCTTCCCTTCCCTTGTTTGCACTTTCTGAGGCAGACATCAAAGAGATGCTGGGGTGGTAGAAATTTATTTTTAGTTATGTATAAAATAATTGTTTTTTGCACTGTTGGGTGAGGGGTCCCTAGGTCTTGGCATTTTGTATTGTTTGCAGGTGTTGGATTTCTGTGGGTGATGTTTAAATTGCTTATGATCTCCACCTGAGGAGTTCTGACTCAATACAAACACCTGAGCTCAGATGCTTGGGGTTCCACTGTTGAGTATGATGCTTGCCATGATGGTGGTTCCCTCTGCTGAGGTCTGGCAGGGCTTGCACCTATGAGAATGCCTCCTTGTCTTCCTTGCTGAGCCATCACGGAAGCGAACTACTACATACTGGGGTTATTATTCTCATTCAAACTTCCTCCCTATTGCTTGAGTTCTGTTTCCAGCATCCGCATCAGGCTGCTCATAACCACCTGGGATCCTACATCTTCTTCTGGTCTCTTCAGGGAAGTTGGAGAGATGTCCCTAGCCCTCCTCCATGCTTGGGTTTGTACTTAGTTCTCCATGATGGGTTTCCTCTGACTTCTCAGTTATCAGTCCTTCTAACAAGGTGGCATGTTTCTCTCCCTCTCTCTCCAACCTGTTTCCTACTTTGCTGTGTAGGATGCCATTTCCTTTTAACAGAGGAACTAAGGACTATGCTGTTGATGTTCCAGGCTTTTCTGAGGTAACTGACAAGCATAAATGGTAAGCATTTAAAGTGCTTACCTCATTCACTGTTTTATTAAGTACGTACTCTGAAGTGACTTAAAAATAAGTTAACTAACACCCCTCTCCCGTGTTTGTGTGCATTGAAAACACAAAAGTTATACTCTCTTAGCAAATTTCCAGTATACAGTCCATCGTTACGAATATTCTTTTTTTTAACTTAATTTTTTTATTTTATGCATTTATGTGTGCACTTGAGTGAGTTTATGTGTGCCACATGTGTGCTACATCATTTGGAAGCCTGCAGAGGGCATCAGACCCCTTGAGCTGCAGTTACAGATGGTTGTGAGGCACTGTGTGGGTGCTGGGAACTGACCCTGAGTCACTGGCAAGAGCAGCCAGTGCCCTTAATCCCTGAGCCTTCTCTCCAGCACCCCCATTACTAACAGTATTAACTGTGCTGTGTAATTGATCTCCAGTACTTAATCAGATTGTGACAGACAGTATGAACTCTCTGACCAGAATTACTTCATTTCTCCCAACACCCAGCTAGCCCTTCTTTCTATTAAGTGTTTCTATGAGTTGGACTTCTTTAGAGTCCTGAGAAAAGTGAGATCGTGGAGGAATTTGACTTTCTGTCCCTGGCTAATCTGTGCCACTGAGTTTGGATGCATTGGAAGATGGTCATATGGCAATAGCTTTCAACATCAGCAGCCTTGCTGTTCTCTACCTGCTTTCCTACTAGGTAGGGGGTGTTCACTGAACATTTTTATCACCATCACTCGAGAAAGAGAAATGGATAATGGAAGGTTTGTGTTTTGAGGATTTATGACAGCCATAAGGTGGCTTTGGCCTTGTGCCAGAGATATGATGCAAGTTGGGAGCTTGCCAGTGATTCTAATATCACTGGATCTGTCCAGCAGTGTCACTACAAGGAAATCAAAATAACCCGTAGGCACCTGCTGTCTCTGCATTCCAGTGAAAAACAGCCTTTTTTCAGACAACTACTGTCTAGGATGGAGGCCAGTAGTGGGGTACCATATCTATCCCAGCAGGCCTGTCATAGTGAGTTCTGTGGATGCCACATAGCCTATTTTAAGTTGGTCCACTTTGAACATCTTTTCTAAGTTTGTGGAAAGTTTTTCAAGCTCCTTTTCTTGTTCTCCATTAGTTTTTTAGACAAAATTGTTGTTTCTTGCTCCCATATGCATATAGAATGGGCTGGCAGGCCTTCCAGTTGCCTCTGAATCTGAACATTAGTTTTTACATCTGTCTTGATGCAAGAATTTTAACAGTGGTGGAGAGATGGCTCAGCAGTTAAGAGACATACTGCTCTTGTAGAAGACTTGAACTCTGTTCCCAGCGTCCATACTTGTAGCACCATGGAAATGGGTCAAAGCCTCTCACATGGCCTAGGCAGAGGGCGCTAAATAGCTCCTGCTGACAGGCAGAAGAAGCTGTAGCACCCCCCCCCCCATGCGTCAGGGCAATCTGTGCCCCAGCCAGCCCTGATTGGCAGATTGGCTACCTGTCTTCCTGCTCAACACCCCAATATATCCTCCTACACCCCCGAAATAAAGTGACTTCGACTTTGTTCACCATGCCTGAATGAAAGTCCTAGGGTATTTATTTATCCTGTCCGGCTCCTGGTGCCTTGGCCAGGATCCATGCCGTTCAAACCCTCGTCCCCCTCCCTCCCTCATTTCTGCTGCCCTCTGCTTGCTAAGAGCAGTTCACTTGCTAGGAGCAGCTCCCATCATCTGGCTGGCTAGGGAGTGCCAGGCAGGCGGGACAAGAGAGTGTCTGGTCCAGAACACCTGACCAACACATACTAAGCAGCCTACAGCCAACTCTGGCTCAGGGAATCTGGTACCTTCTTTTGGCCTTCAGAGGCACCTTCACTCACCTGCAAGCATGCACACACACACACACACACACACACACACACACACGTGTAATTAAAAATAAAACAATAAAATAAATCATTTTAGAAAAGGATTTAACAAAGCTAGTGACAAAAGGTGCCATCAATTCTCTACAGGGTTTGGGGTTCAAGGACACTCCATAGCAGCGATGGTAGAAGCAGTGTTAAGCTGGCTCTGAAGACAAAGAAAGGCTAATAGTGAACCTAAATTGCTGCACAATAGAAGTGATTAATGCTTTTTTTCTAGATCATTCGGACTTGTTGCCATCAAATACTAGGTAAAACGTCCATGAGATGACAAGTGAGATAGCTTAGTCTTCTGCTTGCTGTCTAAACACAAGCCCTGAGTCCAGTCACCACCCACATAGAAGCTGGGTGTGAGGGACCACACTTGTAATCCCAGTGCTGGGGAGCCAGAGACAGGAGGATCCCTGGGGCTCCGTGATCTGAGAGCCTAGCCTAATTGGTGATTCCAGTCCCAATAAGAGACCCTGCCTCAAAAAATAAGGTAACCAGCTCTTGAGGAAGAACACCGTAAGTTGATTTCCGGCTTCTCTACACACATGCACAATATATACCGCGTCTTCACGCACGTGAGTATGCATACACATGTGCATACGTTCTCACAAAGGTCCCTTTACAAGTGAGATCTAAACTCACACTTAGAAAGCAGTACAGGAGGGAGGGAAAGAACAGACACAGAAGCTCAGTACCGCTGCTGCTGAGTGCTCTATGTCTTTGGGGCGCGAGGCTCGGGGTCTGCTCACCCTGTCTTCCATCTTCTGGGACACTCATAGAGAGAGACTCACTGATCCGTAGGGAAGCAGTGCCACCCTTTCTGTTAATGCAATCAGGAGACAAATGAGCCATGGGTGAGAGGGCACAGGTGACATCCATGCTTAATGAGCTCCGTCGCCATGGCTGTGCATCCCCAGCTTCCAGGGCTTGTTAAAGAAGTCTGCACTCTTTGGTGTGAGAGCATTTCCAGGGATGAGCTTTCATAAAGTTCACAGTGGGAGAGAAGTGCTACAGGAAAGCAAATGAGAGCAACAATGAACAAACAGGAAGAAGAACCACAAATGTTTGTTAGGTGTCCCTGCCAGGAAACCCCCAGTGTGAAGATAATCCGCCCTCACTGGGAAGAAGCATCACCCAGCATTGTTGTGTTTTTGTCTTTGTTTCTGTTTTTTCATAAATGTAGGAGATGGGCACCCCAGACACAGGGATAGCATTTTAAAGAGTGTCCCAATTAAATCTTGTGTTTTTACACGTCAGGTATAGACTTGTCTGTCAAGATCTCCCTCCCTCCCTCTCCCTCCCTCTCACTCTCTCTCTCTCTCTCTCTCTCTCTCTCTCTCTCTTTCTCTCTCTGCCTCTCCTTCTCCCTCTCCCCTCTTTCTCTCTTTCCCTCTTTCTCCAATGTTTTAAGTATCTGGGGAAAGGAGTGTTATAAGGTATAATAAAAGCAGGTTCGTAGAAAGGAAAGCTGAGACAAAATGACCTCTCAGGTGAGTTTTGTCAGGAGAGTTAGAGCAGCATGGCCACAGGCAGCCATGAAGAGACCCTGAAGGGAGACATCATGGACTGCATGATGAGTCTCCTGAAGGGGAAGAGCCTTCAGTCCCCTTCGTCCTCAGAACGTTAGGAGGGATGGAGGGATATAACATCTTACCCCAGACAGGATACCGGGGTCTGGAAAGCAGCCAGGAGAGAGGCAGTGTCATGCTAGAGACAGAATGATAGAGCCTTAAGGTAGGACGGACCTCAGTTCTTCCTCAGTTCCCAAGAGCAAAGCAGGAGTTTCCTTCTCATACAGGTTCTTGGTGTGTACTAGTGGAGGGGTTCCGCATCATGTGACCCAGCCAATGCGCCGCGAGTTAAGACAGAGATGCGCTCTGCATCAAAGTTGCGATTTAAGGTTTTCTTGGGTCTGGGCGGAAGGCAGCTGCCAAGGGAATGAAAAGACCTACGGGGTCACAGCACACGCTAGGCTGGGTACCAGTGCCACAGAGACAGCTGCAGGCGGAGGTGGCCTGAACCAGAGGGTCTGTGATCTAACAGGGGGCGTTTCTCTGTAGCCTTTCATACATAGAGTTGCTTTTGGGGTCACCATCCCATGTCCCCATTCCATGTCTTACAGGGGCATCTTTGGTTTGATGTGCACAGAGAAGCATTGGATATTCTGGACTGATCCAGGAAGGATCCCTACAGAGCGCAGACTTTTACAGGGGTGTTTCTGGATGACAAAAGAGACCTTAGTGTGATTCTGAAGAAAAGCCCACAGGCTGGTTATTGTAGGAATGGAAATGCCTGCAACTTTAGTGTAGCTTTGGAAAATCCTGAGACACTGCTCTGTTGTGGCCAGGCCAAAGACAAAGAATAAAGGGATAGAGAAGGATCGAACATCAAAGCAGCACAAGTCCTAGGAGACTAAAACCAGGTCACCATGTGCTGCCAGGGGGGATGGAGAGGGGGTATCATGCAAATGGCAGCCCAGGTGGAGTCTAGAGATAAAGACTGAGATATTTTTATGTTAGATTAGTAACATTAAGATTACTAAAATTCCAATGTGAATCTCTAATAGCTTCACAATAGCTCTTCTGTGATACATATAGACTCTGGGTCTGGTTAATTTCACCACATGATGCTTTTTATTTTGGGGATCTGTTGTAGAAGTTTATTTTTAGTTGTGTTTAAAATGACTGTTTTTTGCATTGTTGGGTGAGGTGCTACCCTAGGTCTTGGCGTTTGGTATTGTCTGCAGGTGTTGGATTTCTGTGGGGAGTGCTTGATTGCTAATAATCTGCATGTGCTATCAGTAGAATACCTGAGGAGTTCTGAAAGAATAAAAACACCTGAGCTCAAATGCTCAGGGTTTCACTGTCAAGCTGGCCATGAGAGTGGTTCCTACCACAGAGGTCTGGCAAGGTTTGCATCTATGAAAAAAGCCTCCTTGTCTTCTGTCCTGAGGCACCACAGCAGCCTAAGAACTACAGAGATATTTGTAATAAAGTTTTAATAAAATAAGTAAAGGATTTCTGTAGAATAATAGTGAAACTGACTAATTTATGTATATCACTCTGGAGAGAGATGAAGTGAGGATAATTACTATAATTAAATAATATTGTGTTAAAAATGGGGCGTGGAAACAGAGGGAGGAGTGTGGGAGAAAGGTATGTTCAAGACGGGCTTTTAGGGTATATTCAGAAGCTAATATGAGTAACTCACTTGAAGGGGAAACTGATCATATCAGACAGGGAAGAAAGCTGACGGAATGCTGTCCGTGTGGGATGGAGAAGGAATGGGAGATGGTCTGAGGAGTGATGTGAACCCCTGATCTGCTGACATAAGCAGGGGCAGCCTGTTTCCTGTAGATGTTAGATGTTGGCAGATAGGCAGGTGACTTAGAAGAGTCATGAGATGTCTTTTCTATGAATTAGGCAGCAAAATCATAAAGTGAGGATTAACAATGATCGAGATATTGGAAGACAGAGGAGAGATTATGACACGGTCCCTTAGGATGTTATGAGAACAGAGAACACACTCAACTGTCCAACATGCTATCACATTATTTTTTGAGACAAAGTCCCTGACTTTGGGTATTGCTGGGGGTAGCCAATGGGGATATCCCTGGGGACAGCCAGGTGGCTAGACCAGCTGGCCAGCCAGAGAGCTCTGGGGATCACCAAGTCTCCATTTCCCCAGCTCTGGGATTACAAGCATGTGCTACCAAAACTCTGCTCTTTATGTGGGGGCAGGCTTATCTTGAGGAACTCAGGTTGGTTCTTTTCCTCTGGCTGACATTTTCACAGACTGAGAGTGAGATCAGTTCAGCCAGGAGGCCACAAAAGTGTGGTGTAATGCTCTGCTGGAGAGGGTAGGCGAAGTCCACATCAGTCTCCTAAATCAAAGGTCAAAAGATACCCTGAGATACATTGATACTTGCCAACTCGGTGATGGGAATTTCTTTATTGCTTTAAATGTACTACATTTGGAAGGACAGGTGTCACTGACCTCATTAAGTCTACTAATAATTCACAGTCATTATCCAAGATGATTTGTTTTTATATGCATCAAATGGATAATTCAGTCAAGAATGCAATGCTAATCACACTTCTGCTCTTTGAAAGAGACAAACACCTGTGGCCTCCCTTACTTAGGTGATATGTCCTGTCTCTGTTGGGGAAGTCGGGTTTCCAGATGGCACTTCATACCACAAAACACCTATTCTCCTGATAAAAGAGTTCATGGGAAATCAGCTAGATGCCAATCACTGTGAAATAAATGCATTTCAGGCCTTTGGCCCTGCTAGACTCGCTGGGAAATTGACTTAACCAGAGACAGTATTGTCTGATGTCCATAAACTTCCACTTGACCTGAGATCCAGAGAGGCTCTCGAGTCTTTCTCAATCTCAGCCTCCGTATTGGACCTTCATGGATTTATTCCTGCCATCCCACCCAGCCTTTTGTTGCAGGAAGTCTTACATAGGGAAGGTTCGGGCAGCTTTATGAATTCCGTGTTTGGCACCATCAAAATGGCAATTCTCCCTTCACCAAGAGTCTCTGAGTGAACTCATTTATGTTTGAAACTCAACAGCAACAAAAATGCATTGATTTCTTTTATGTAGACATGAAACAAGGCTGCACACACCCGACTAAGAATTCTGTGGTTTGTCTCTGTGGGTGCAGCAACAAGTTACATATTTCCCTCCGAGGGAAACAGTAGTAAGTCACTGACACAGAGCTATGCTAGTTAGACTCCGACTGCTCCTGACCACACCGTTATGTACAGCAAATGCTCTGCCTCCTTTTATGTATCTTTGGGGTTTTACACTCAAGTCTTAATGCTTGTTTAGCAAGGACTTTAAAAAGGAGCATTCTCCTCAGTTTCCCACAATGCTTCACACTATCAAAGCATCCTGAGAAACCATGGTTACATTAAATCTGTTATACCAGTATCTTTTTCATTGATGTCATGGAATCCAGTCCTAGAATTCATGTTCTCTTTTCTCTCAGTCTCTCTGAAAGAGTCACCCAAGTGATTCTCCAGAATTTTGGTACTTTCTTCTCCAGTGCACCCATGAGCATTTGCATCTCACTGTTAACTCCCTATTATTATGATAATTATTTTGCCATCATGGAGACCTGGAGTGGTAGATGGGATTTGCACCCAGGCAATCTGTTTCCAAGGAAATGGCAGGGAAGTGAGTACGAAAGTACTTTTCCATGCTTTGAGATAAACTAGGAAGAGAGTATCAACCCTCAAACTATATTAAAAGTGAACAGATATGAAACCAAATATAACATGCTATTTAAGGAGCTAAAAGGAGAAGTGTACAACTCAGTAAAGGGCTGCAAAGGAAGATAAAGCCGTTTCAAAGACACAGACCAAAGGCAGAGAGGAAACAGACATTAAAGGGCTAAGAGCGTGTTTTCCTGGAGAATAAGTCAGAGAAATGTGAAAACGCCAGTGAAAAGATCCAACAAACAAGGAAAGCACAGAGCAGAGGGGGCACATTTGCATCCACAGTGCACCCAAAGCAGGCACTAGACGGCCTGGGAAGAGAGATATTTAAGACAATGCTTCGGAAATAATATTTCTGAAATAATAGAAGATCTGTATTTTTCCTTACAATTCTTCCAGGTTTCTCTGTCCTCCAAAGGAGAGTGCAGAAAAGTCTTCACAAGGAGATATTGTAAATGAGTGAACTCCATGGTAAAGAGGTGATTCCACGGGTGATGCAAGGGAAAGGATGGAGAAGAAGGGGAAGGAAAAGAAAGCATGCTTATGGAGGCTGGCCTTAGATGGACATTCAAAACCACAAGCCAAGTCGGCTGTTTTCTTCAAAGTTATTTAGGTACTCAGGGGTTACCTGGAACCACACAAACACAGAAAACTGGTTTTTGACAGAGCCATAAAAACAGTTAAGTGGAGAAAACATTCTTTTGGAAAATTAGTCTTGGACACCTATGGGAAATGAAAAGAATGCTCACATGCTTTCCACTGCACACAGGATAAACTCAGAAGCGATGAGCAAGTGCCCCGCATGCATAAAGTGCAGTGTTCAGTCCTAACCAATGGGAGAAAAAACCAATTAATTGATTAAAATTAAAATAAAAACAATAACACAAGTAATACAGATTTTAAATATATAACTTTTGGAAGAAATTACAGGAAAAAAATCTGTGAGATCTAGAGTTTAGGGGAACTCCTAGTGGTGACATCAAAATCACAACCTATAAAAAGGCAGTAAATTGTGTTTGATTAAAATGAAACTCTTTGGAGGCCACCAGATGGTGGAGGGGCAGTGGGTGGAGCCTGACAGGGTTCAGGCTGCTGCCTACCACCTCCACTCAAGTGCCTGGGGCCTCCTCATGTGTTCATGGACCAGGAAGCAGTAGACTGGGGCCAAATCCCAGAGAGAGAACTTCAAGAATTAAAAGTGGCTGGAAAGAGGCAGTGGCGGCAGCAGCTCTGGAAAGTCGGCTGACTGCGTGTGGAGAGAAGGATGGCAGACTGTGCCCGTGGTCATAGAGGACACTGAATGGGAGACACAATTGCAGAGGTGGCACAAGGAAGAAGGAAGACAAAGAAACCCAGCACCCCTTGCTGCTCCCCCCCCCCCCCCCCCGCTACACCTAGAGAGACTAATTCTCATACTTGGGATGCTGGGAGGCTGGGTCACAGACGGGCTGCCCTATGGATACCTGACAGGCTGGGCTACTACTCAGAGAATGGGGGTGGCACGGGCGATGAGGAAGAGAAACAAACCTAGGGACTGGGCAGGCAGGGGAATGGCAGTGAGTTCTGCTGAGAGTCACATGACTAGAGGCTGTGGCAGGCATGTGTGAGCACCCAAAGCAGAGAGGAGATCAATCGGTCCTTGGGCTATCACCAGACGAAGGGCCAAGCCTGTACTGCTGCTCCTGTGGCTGATGCTGCCACTTGCATTGCTCTCCCTGATAAGGGTGGGGGAGAGGGTGGACCGCAGCACTGTTTGTGGGCTGCTGGCACAAAGGCCTCTATCAGGATGGTGATGAGGACAGGAAAGGTGCAGCAATCTGATGCTCAACCAGGTTCTTCCCCCAAATGCACTGGCAAACCTTGAGAGTACCCTGATCAACAACAAGATATCCCAGTTGAAGAATGTCTCATTTCCTGGGCTGTGTCTCTACTCAACGGACTGGTCCTCAGGCCTTCACCAGACTCTCCTGGCCCCTTCACTATCTGCCTGGCTGGTACTGCTGCTCTCATGGCCATGGATGCTGCTTGTGTTGTTCTCTCTGATGGGGCAGGGAGAGGACAGGCTACAGTGCTGCTTGTGGCCTGCAAGCAGTAAGGCCGAGGCAGCAGGACAGGTGATGATGAGGCGTAGGAGGGTGGTGTGCAGCAATCTGGAGCTCCAGCAGGTCCTGCCCCAGAATGCACTGCCAAATTTGGGATCACCCTAATTCGGAGGAGCAACAACAAGATGCCCCAGCTGAAAAATATTCCACCTTCAAGGTTGAGTCTCCTTCCTTTGGTAGGGGTTTTAAAAAACCCTCAAAATACTTACTTGGAGTGAGACAGAGTTACATCTGCATTTCTGACACTGTCAGAGTTCACTGGGGGCTTGGATCTGGTTTCATGAGGCGCTCATTCTGGGCGGGTTGTCTGTGTACCAGTATGAATTCTGGGTGTCTGTGTAATAACCTGGGTGATGTCTTGAGGCCTGTGTGATGTCCAGGGCTGGATGCCACAATGCTTTAGGGATGGTTGGGTACCTGTGGGATATCCAGGTGCCTGCATGGTGGCTGGATGTCTGCAGGATGCCATGGTACCTGTGGGTTTTCTGGGTGCCTGCAGGACATCTAGGTGCCTGTGGGATGCCTGTATGCCTCTGTAATGTCAGTATCCCTGCATATTTGAGCAATGAAGCCCGATTTCAGGTTGAACTTTGTCATACCTAATCTCAGGCAAATACAGGACAGGATGCTCATGTGAATGATCTGAGGACAGGGTTTGGGACTCCCAGTGAAGAGTCAATGGTTCCAAGTAGCTTAACACTGACAAATGTTGTGTCCAAATCCACGGAAAGCATCAGAAGCAGGGAGAGGTTGCCACCAAGATGCACAAACAAGAGTTAATATCTACAGCAAAGCTCTGAGAAACTGGCAATGCAGGGCTTGCTCCATGACCTCCAAGGTTGGTGCTTTAAAGTTTAAAGCCAATGTAATGGTTGAGGTTGAGAGTGTTTGTCCATGCTTTCTCTTAGGTGCATAACTCTGAGAGCCCATTCTCCTTGCTAGAAAATAAATATTTGAAATATGCTTTTAATCCACAAATAGAATAAAGACCACATGAGGAAGAGAAGAGGAAGATAGATACATATTTATCTAAAAGATTGTTATACAAACCAGCAAGGCTGAGATCTCTGTTATTGGTTGTGAGAATATGGAAAGGCTTCTAACTGATTGGCACAGAGCTACTTCTATCCCTGAACTATCTTCCAAGCCACTTGGATCTCCCTCAGATATTCCTGAGACCATCTGTCAGCCCAGCAACTACAGCTATGATGTCACAAGCATTTAATGTCCAGGTCTACAAACTTGTCATAAAGCTGTCCACCTGTCCATAACATAATTCTCCTATTTTGTGCATCATTACATGCATGCTCCTTCCCATTTTGTCTCCTCTGATGCTCACTCTCTCCTCAGAGTCAATATGGGTTCATCTATTTTTGAAGTGTTCTTAAGCAAACGCTGCTTGCTTGATGGAACTGGAACTGGTTTGCACGCTTGCCAACAGAGGCCCTTAATTGTTATGCCTGTAACTCTATCACCCCGGGATGGGCTCTGCTGTGTCACTCATCTTTCTGCTTCTGGACACAGAGACAGATAAACTCAGACACAGGTAGATCAGAGTGGAATCACACCATTGCTGTTATTATTCAATCTACCTTTTGGATACACTAATAGTATACATTGTGACTTAACAAATACCCACAGACAGTTCAGTATTACCGGCACAACAGTTCTTTCCACTGATACTCTCAGATGCTTTTGCTATTGCAGACACAGGTGTAAATGCGTATTGTGAATGTAGAGACAGAGCATAACTTCTTTCATTCTTTCACAGGCATCATGCACCGTTTGAGTGTTTGCTTTGTTTGTCTCTCTCCACTGGGACATGGGCTCTTGTATTAGGTTAGGCTGGGTGGCCACAGCACCCCTGGGAAAGTTCTCTCTCTGGATCCTCAGCTCTGGGGTTACAGCTTCTGGTCTTTTTATATGCTTTCTTATATAGTTTCTGTACAATTACTCAAATACTGGTGCTTGTGCAGCAAGCACTTTATAGACTCAGCTCAGCTTCCTCTTATTTCATAAACCTCGCAGAATCTAAAGTGCTCCATTTCCACTCTCCTCCATGGAGACAGGCTATCCCCTCCTCTTTGTGCTACCGCACCTCCCTGCCCCCCTCCTCATATGTTGAAAGCAGTGGCATCCACTTCAGTCATCCCCAGACTTTTGTCTGGAGAACTAGATCAGGGGAGGATCAAGTAACATGTACAGAGTTTCTCTTTCCCCTCCTTATCAGTAGAGAATAGATGCTGTCAGGGATTACCAGAGTGAGTTCACAGCAGCAGCCGCCATGACAGGCAGGGAAGCAGCACTGGCTCTATCCGATGCCATGGGATGAGGAAGGTCATCAGGGATGCTGTGGCCTCTCTAGCATGTATGGCTTATTGAATTCATCACTCAGTCATTTTTTCCCTGTGTGCCCAGACAGAAAGTCGGAATGATCCACAAAGCCTTTGTAAGAGGACACTGATGGGTCTTTCAAATTCAATGTCATGAGGACTAATCGCTTTTCTACCCTGGCTGCTCAAAGCAACCAGGGACATTTGTGCAAATACTACATTTGGACAGATTTCCAGCATTCTGGAGGCAGAAAAAACAAAAAAACCCTTTGGTTCCCTGTGCAGTCTTATTTAGGCAGTCAGTTAGCTAAACAAACAAACATGTAATCTATAGCTTCCACTATAAATTACCCATTTAGCCTGCTCCAAAGCATGAAAAATCAGAGACTGACAAAGAGATTCATTTATGTAACTCCATCCACTGTGGATAAATTGATGGGATCATATACTTAGCACATTAATGAAGCCGCTGACCTCTGAAGGGCAAAGACAGCATCTAGACGTGCCCAGCTAAGAAAGGAGGTGCAGACACGACCTCCTGGACTGCAGCTGGATGTCACAGACTTCACTAATGGTGTAGAAAAATCTTGCAAAGCTTGGGCCCTCAGCACCAGCATCAGAACAGGAGACAGAAACTGGACAGGTAGGGCAGGTGGTAACAGTTGTGAGAATATTCCTCCTGGAGGTTAGGAAGGACAGAGGTAAGTCCTGGTTCTCGGTTCCCTGTTATCTTGTATCCTTGCCTGGAAGCTAGATCCCAAGGACTTGGAAGAAACAAAGAGGAGACCCCAGGACACCTCCTGTTTGGAACTCTGCTGACTAGCTCCGTCCTTTCCCTGTGACTTACCCAGTTTCTTCCATCAGCACTTTAAAACGTCCCCCAGGGACAACTGTGATGGTATCACATTTCTGGGGACTCCGTCCTGCTATATGGGAGTTCTCTCCCCCTACCCCAAGCTCCAACTTGTGTATCTACAATCTTTAAAACTCATCCTCTGTGATCCTTGAGTTTCATTCTTTGAATTCCTGATTCAAGAACCCAGAAGCCACTGGCTTTGGATATCTTTGGTAGCCATGGACTTTTCTGCGATTCTGAATCCCTGAGTTAAGCTTATCAAGGGCAAGAAAGGTTCTGCTGCTCTCAAAACACTGCAAATCTGCCTACATCATGATCAACATCACCAGCCGCCATGCCTGTTGAAATGTAGGTCTTGGGACCACACCAGAATAAGAGGAATCTACATTGAAAGATGCTCCAGGATTCACACAAAGAATAAAGTTGAAGAAGCCCTGGCTTGAGAGGACTGCAGACTCTCTCCAGATCTATCTGAAGTCTCACCATTAGGCCTTAAACAGGATGTATGAAATATGCAGCATGCTAATTCACCAGGGTTCTAAAGGCAGACCAGAAGGATATAGATGGACCTTTAAGAATCATGTGTCCTTGGGTGGATTGCTAATGTCTGTAGCTTTAGTTTCCTTAACTAAAATGTGAGATAATATTTTCTTTGTGAGACTGAAATATATGGCAAGCTCAGAGCATGCTGCCTGCGATGAGCACTCAGTACACACCGCCAGCATCCCCATGACTGTGAGGTACAGATACCGAAGGCACCAGTAAGGAGAGCATGGTGCCTCTTGTCATAGACCTCAGTTACCCCTGGATTGTAATGACTGGGTCCATTACTGCCTGCCTCCACCTGGCCCAGCTCTCTGCAAGGGTATATGGACTCTGTCCAGTTCAATCCTCTTAATGCTGCTTGGGGGGGGGGCGGTTGGTTCATTTTCCACCAAGATTTTATTTATTTTATTAGGTTTGCTGCTTTTAAAACTAGAGCAAAGTGAAAAATGCTCTGTTCTTCACACAAATTATGTACAATTCAGCAACACAGAGACGTTCACCTGGGCCACCTCAGAGGACCAGATACAGAGCTGGAGGGTGGGTGGGGACCTTAAAACACATTTAAAAACATTACTAACATCAACATCTAGTTAAGGCCAAAGCTTGAGTTTCCAAAGAACATAAAATAATGGCTTTGGGATTCCGAGGAGATGGGGTGTTTCCTTAGCAGTGACACAGGCGCAGGCCTTGGGGGTGATGGACCTCCTTTCTCTCCCTCTGATCAGTATTCCTTCAGGGCCGGCTCCTTTCCAGCCAGCCCCAAATATGCTATCTTTGTTTCTCGTTCAGTTCCTTCATATATTCCCTTTCCCCTTCAGAGAGTAAACTGATAAATAAAAAGCTTGGAACGGTGAGAGGATACTGGGCATGCAAATGAGAATTCCACATTACTGGGCTCACATCAAATATTTCTAGGTCGTTGTAAGAACAGCCTTGAACTTTTACCTCATGCGTCTCTCCGTGTCTCCCTGTACTCCCCTGTAAAGTGGACAAGTTACATCTACTTCCTAGGTCAGAGGTCAGGTATCTATAATCAACACAGAAAGCCGTTATCAGACTGTTGCATCTGGATGAGAAAGGCGGGGAGCCTGTGACGTCACAGTGTCTGCCCCCATCGCAGGCTTCTGTTTCAGAGATCTGGGAAGGGATCTCAGAAGGCGCCGCGATCTATGGTGGCCTGTCCACAGACCTCACCCTGGCTGGGGTTGATCCAGTGTGTGTCATGTGCTCATTTCACACTTTTCCTTTGTTGACTGAGTCCAGAACTTTCTAGCCTCTGTGAGTGGCTGCATGTGGGTATTGTATTGATGGTGAACGTGTGTTGCATTGGAAGATCTCCTTTACCCCCGCTTAGGACCCTTGTAGTGTGGTTTGAGTGGCTGGAGCAAAGATCAAGGAGGCAAGAGCCGAGGTTGGACGCCATGTTGGGATGCCTGCTCTGTTCCCTCCCAGTGACATAGAGTCTTGTCAGGTGTTTAATCTTCCTCTGCCTGTTTTGTGAGTTTGGGGGATGTTTTCTTTTTCTTTTGGACTTTTTTCTTTATACTGGATATTAAGTTAGCATTTGCCTTTAAGGTTAACATAGGAAAGACGCCACATTTACAACAGAGTCTGACAGCCAGAAAGTCTCAATTTGAGTTTGGTGGGGCTATGGCAGTGAGGAAAGTCTGTCCAAGGCCTTGCATTCATACTACGTGCTGAAGCCTGTGCTTTGCCTATGCCATGCTTGACTTGAGCAAGGTCTCTTTGCCCAACTTCATGCAGTAGTTGCACAAACAGGTAGCACGGTCCAGATTTGTTCTCTTCGCATGACCTGTTCCAGGCCCACAGCTTCACTCTGTCTTTCCTTTTGTCAGACTTATGGACAGAAAGACCTATATTAACGGTCATAGGCCATGTTATGGCTTCTTAGAGGCTCTCCACAGAGCTGACACTATAGGCACCGAATGGCCACTGAGCTGGGTGAAGGATTTACCTGGCAATATAGTACAACAATGACCAGGAGATTTGAACATAGACATGTTGGTAGAAATAGCATCTGATCTGTCTGTTTCTGCTAAGGGCTTTGGTTCTCACCATTCAACATCAAGGTGGTTCAGAAGGTCCTCAGCAAGGAAGCTGGCTGAGGGAGTCAGAGCAGGGCTTGGGTGTAGGAATTCAGAGATTCACCTTCCATGCTAATAAGACAGGTTAGCTTCCCAAACCTGCGAACAGAAGTGTTTCAAAACAGGCTAGGTTCAAGAAGGAAGACTGCACATCAGACCACATTCCCCTGCCTTCTTATTAAACTGGTATTAGGGAAGAGAGCATAGATGCTGGAGGGGCACTAATAAGCAAGTAGCTGGTATCAGACAGAGTTTAAAGTTAGAGCAGGAGCTTGAGTAATGGCAGGTGCTGTGTTCAGAGAGACCACAGCAGAGAAGGGCTAGGAGGTGCCAGCAGAAAAGACAGGAATGCATTAGTTGAAGGAATCCAGGAGGAGCTATGGCTCACTGGGAGGGGTGGGAGAAACAGTGCAGCAGGATGGCCTGGGCAGATCTTTCCGAGAGTACACTGCTTTAGTCAGTAGCCTAGCCTCCTGACTGCCATATTTTTTAGGCAGACTCCTTGGCAATGAGAGAGAGAGAAACAAAGGGAAAGAAAGAGACAGAGACAGAGAGATGCATGCAAAGAAAGAGAGAGAGGAAGAGAAAAGGAGGGAGAGTTTCAGAACTTAGATCCTGGCTGCAAAAAGAGGATAATCCCCCCCAAACTCCAAAGAACAACACCCCTCACTTCACAATTTAATATAAGGGGGCATGCGCATGTGCTTTGTAATTAAGCCTGTCAGTTGAAACTCTATTCCCGTCAGATAGCAGCTGGGTTACCAAAGCTAGAGCTCTGCTGGCAAGAGCCTGACATGGTGACGAGTATGCAAAGAACAAGGGCTTTGGAGACAATAAGGAGGAGAACAAGTGGCAGTATGAGAAAAAAAGAGAACAACTGGAGAGATGGCTCAGTGGTTAAGAACACTGGCTATATTACCAAAGGTCCCGGGTTCAATTCCAAGCACCCACATGGTGACTCATAACCATCTGTAACTACAGTTCCAGGGATCAGAAGCCCTCTTCTGGCCTCTGTAGGCATCGGACACACACACACAGGCAAAACATCCATACGCATAAAATAATAAAACACTAGGCAAAGAAACATCTCAAATTACTGGAAGACACGGCCAATCCAAATTTGTAAATTCTTAAACTACATGGAGAAAAGATAAAATTTAAGGGGAAACACCATAGCTCTCAGTTGGTAGAACTGTTTGGAAAGGACTAGGGGGTGTGGCCTTGCTGGAGGAGGTGTGTCACTGAGGGTGGGCTTTAAGGTTTCAAAAAGCCCACTCAGTTTCCGGTTAGCTTTCTCTATCTTGTGTCTATGGATGAGGGTGTCAATCCTCAGCTACTGCTTCCACATCGGGTCTGTCTGCCTGTTGCCATGTTTCTGCCGTGAGGGTCACGAACTCACCCTCTGAAACTGTAAGCAAGTTCCTGATAAACTCTTTCTTTTATAAATTGCTTTGGTCATAGCATTTGCACAGAAAAAGAAAAGTAACTAATACAGTTGTGATTCCTCGTATATCAGCTATTTTTTTTTTTTAAGACAAGTTCTTTAAGTGACCTGGAACTCACCAAGAAGGCTATCTCCACAGCCCAATTTATTTGAATTTTTAGATGAGTTAATACACAATAGAATTGTTTGTCTGTAAGCAAATAATAAGCAATTCAAAAGGCACACTCCCCAAAGTATATTTAAAAGAGAAAACAATAAAATATTTAGGCATAAATCTAATAAAAATATTTATAAGAAATGCACAGAAACTGCGTTTAGACTGGTCGGGGCACTAGGGGAGACAAAACTACTACTGTCATTCTGCCAAATGGACATTGAGTTAAAACTGACTCCTAATGGCTTATTATTATATCCAGGGATCAATCCACCTCTAAATCCTCACCAGAGAAGCAGAGGCCATGGAGGAATGCTGCTTCCTGACTTATACCCTATGGCTTGTTCAGTGGTATAGCCACAGATGAGTTAGCTGGGTTCTACTGGATAGCCTTACACCCATGCCCACGTGGGCATGCCTGGTTGGGATGCCTGTAGTATAACCAATTAGACACTGACCCATTGCCTTAAGGAGCCCTTATATACTCTGACTCTGTCACAATAAAATGAGCTGTATACACTGACACAGGCTCCCAGGAAGTGTGTTTTCCTGTCGGCTCTCAGCCTCCACCAGTACAGGTCCAGGCCTGCATGCTCCTCCCTGAGGCTGAGCTAGTGGCCAAGGGCTTGGCTGTTCTCTGGTAAAGGGGAGTCCGAGAACAAAGGAACTGCAGGTGACCACAGGTACTTGGGCTTCAAGATGGCAATGATCATGTCCAACGCAGATGAAATAGCTTCACTGCATCCTCTCTGGAACAAGTAACGCTTAGACATAGCGGCACAGCAGACAATAAAAAGTACCGAGATGACTTTGCTACAAGGATAAAGACACATGAATGCAGATAAATTTGAGTTGTAAGCCAATCCACATGGCCAGGAAACAGCACAGAGCCGAGTCTGAGGATATGGCTGACCGAAGGCCCACTGTGGGTCCTCTGACACACAGTCTGTTTTTTCTATCTCTGTGATCACAAGAGTGCAGAACACCAGACTCCCCTAAGCAGGTCTGCTTCCAGGATTGCATGGTTCCCAGGCTCCCAGACACATAACAGGAGCCACGCTTATCCCAGTACCCAGGTGTACTTCCAATAGTCTGGTCCCTAAAATATGGAACCCAGATGCTGTCGCTAGAAGAGGCAACCAGATCTAAAGCTCCATACTGACCTTTTACGGGTACGGAGAGGGTTACTTAAAGGATAGGGGGAGGGGGAGGGCTGACACTCTGTATGGTGGCTCACACCTGTGATCTCGGGACTTGTGTATGTGTTTGGGTGGGCAGGGGCCATTAGTCAGGTGGATCGCTAAGAGTTTAAGGCCTATCTGGACGTCACAGTGACTTTTAGGTCATACTTGACTACAGAGTCAGTGTCTCAAAACAGAAAAAAAAGAAACACCAAAACCAAACAACCTAATAAGCATACAACAAAACCACTTGAGACAAAACTAAAAACGATGCACGTTGTCACAGTTTGGGTAGATATATATTAGGGTTGACACAGAGGGAGAATGGAGAACGATGGCACATAATAGAAAGAAAGTAATTTACACCAATCAAAAAGCCAGCAACCTGATGGTTAAAAAAGGAACGCACTCGTTCAGCAGTTCTCAACCTGTGGGTCACGACATCTTTGATGTGTGGAATGGCTCTTTCCCAGGGGTCATCTAAGATCATCTGCATATCAGATATTTATATGACAACTCATAACAGTAGCAGAATGACAGTTATGAAGCAGCAACAAAAGTAATTTTATGGTTGGGGAGTCATCACAACATGAGGAACTGTTATTAGAGGTTCACAGCGTTAGGAAGGTTGAGAACCACTGCTCCAAGCCATCATAATAAGAGGAGTGCAAGCCCAGCCAGTGAACCAAAGTAATGTGGAACCTTCAGGATCTCAAAAACTGCAAGGTAAAAACATCTCTGTGGGCCTTTTCAGGACAGCTCCAGAGAACTATATATACTCACACAAACACCAATTTTAGCTCTCCAATTTGAAACCTGTTGCCTTTCATGAAATAAAGTCTGCTGCTTAGAAAATATAATTGCTTGATTTTTAATCCCACTGCTTTGCAGTCTCTTCATCCAAGGGCCTCTGACAGCTTGATGGGTTTTCACAGAATTAGGTTCAAGTGAGGCCAGTAAATTAATCAAAAGGGCTGTTGCAGACCACCTGTTTCTCAGCATTCTTATCGGTACGAGCACGTCAGGTAGTTGACTGGATTTAATTTGCCTCATTTCTTGAAACCAAGCCGTCCATCACTGGTTGGGCATAAAGGGAAAATATAGCATTTAATGAGACTTTGATTGAAGAAACAGCTTGTGGATTCCAGTGTGATTTTTTTCTCTCTCTAGTACTTACAATAAGCCATGAACCCATGGGAAGCAGAGCTACCAAGGGGCACTATCAACAGCTCAGTAAGCCACCCTCTTCAGTATCTAGGGCCAGTGCTTGGAGAGTATGTGAGCATATGTCATGCACACATCTACAGAGGCCATTAGGAACAAGAATGGATGGTGCAGCTGCTAGGGCGTAAGGCAGTTCTGTCATCCAGGCTGGACCTTCTTCTTCTCTTCTCACAGGACATGAGCAGAGGTAGACACCCTTACTTCTTCAAGTGCCAGCAGTGCTGGGCTCCAGGAAGTAAAGGGACATGAGTCCATTAGCTAAACTATAATAGAACAGAATGGCAGGGAAGGGTTGGTACCTAAGTGACTGATGTTTGGATTTCCTGATGTTTAGATGACGTAGCACTGACTCAAAGGATGAATTTCAAGAAAGGAAATGAAGGTGTTGATAAGTTCTCTCCTTCCAGAACGTCTGAATTCCATAGAGGACACATTGTCCTCTTTAGAGGAACAGCGAGTAGAGCCAATGGTGAAGAGCGGAGCTTGTTAAAGGATTAATGGGAGCCCTTCTGGGGGTTTGGGGTGTAGCTCAGTTGGTAGAGCCCTTGCTGAGCATGCAAGACACCTCAGGATTGTTCCCCAGCACCAACCACCACCAAACCTGTAGTCACTCCCAGTACTTGGGAGGTAGAGACAGAGAAAGCACCAGAAGTTCAAGATTGTTCTCAGCTACAAAGAGAGCTGAGGTCATCTGGGACTACATGAGACTTTGTCTCAAAAATAGAACAAAAAATAATAAATAGAAAATTTCTTTTAGTAAAGCTAAACATTGCAGCCCTGGGTTCAGAAACGTCATCTTCTTCATGTTTCCAAAGTTCAACCCAAAGTTTTCGTCTGTCCACTGTCCTTCCTGTTTGCCATGATGTTTAGCAATCACTGAAAATGAAACTTGAAAACATATATTTGCATATCATAATTCTTTTGTAGGTTGAGAGTTGCTGTAGAATTTAGACCACGGGGGCTTTAGTGCGGGGACAGTCTTTGTGCTCTGGTTCCCAGGCCCTTCAAGTGAAAACTTCCTGCAATCATTTCATATTCACAATACTGCATCACGGAGCTCAAGGCCATGCCTCGGAGAGAGCACAGCAGTAAGGACCTGGTAAGAGAGGGGCCCCCACATCCCTGCAGGGCCGGGTCACCACACAATGGCGAAGGTATCCAGTTGGATATAGTCAGAACAAGAAATGAAGGAGAATCTGAATTTCTGTTTTTGTGATGGGTTTATTGTATAAATATATA